>PISX010011202.1:0-17314 GCA_004024625.1 Mellivora capensis
AAAAAAAAAAAAAAAAAAAAAAAAAAAAAAAAAAAAAAAAAAAAAAAAAAAAAAAAAAAAAAAAAAAAAAAAAAAAAAAAAAAAAGTAAGAAGCATCAAAAGAGAAAGCTAAAAAAAATTTTTAAAAAATGTCATGTAAGTATTTGTCTGAAAATTCCCCCAGTAAAAGAGTAAACCCTACTCCGAATGGTAAAGAAATAAAAATTTACCCGTGTGGAACTTAAAATAGAGAATTATTGAGTGAAGTGACAAAGTTTTGAAATATTAAGATGCAGTCCACTTCTGGGCAGGACAGATTAGGTTACAGCTGCCCAAGGTCCTCCTGCACTAGATAAAGTGAGATAAATTTAAAATGTCATGTTTACATAGACATTGGAGAACTGCAGAAGCAGTGAGAATTGAAGAAAATAAAATGCATCTGAAGAGAACACTTTTTTCAAGGGGGCTGAAAGGCAAAGATCAGCTGGAGAGTTGTGAAAAGTGTAGAGAACACAGTTAACACTTACAATGAAATTCTTAGAAAATTAGGATTGGGAAGAAACTTCCTCAGTCTGAAAAAAGAGCATTTGCAAAAGAACATCCAGCAAACATCACAGTGAATGGTGACAACTTTCCCCTGAGACAGGAACACAAAGATGTTCTCTGACACCACTTCTATTCAAAATTAGACAAGAAGTTCTATTCAGTGCTGTAAGACATTTAGATTGGAATAGAAGAAATAAATTACCACTCTTTTCAGAGGACATGAATGTGTGTATAGAAAATCCAAAGGCATCTATAATTATTAGAAATAATAAGTGAACATAGCAAGTCTAATATAGAAAACACTAATAAAACAAGTTATTTTTAAAATCACCTTTATAGTTTTAAAACAAAAACATCAAACACCTACTAATAAACCCAATGGGGAAAAATATGTAACAGTCATATTGAAAAATACAAAACTTCTTAAAGAGGGCTTTAATTGGGGGATACATGTCAAGTCTCCTTAAATTAGTTTATAGATACAATGTAATCCCAATCAAAATTCCAGCTGATCTATTTTTTAAAGATAACAGCCAATTCTAAAATTTATATGGGAGTTCAAAGACCAAGAATAACTGAGGCAAACTTACAGAAAAGCAGGAAAAGCAGATGAGAACTATTATAATGCTCCAATATTTAAAATGGTATTGAACTGGTGCACAGATAAATGAAAGTACCAGTATGGAAAAGGATTCACAATTCTCTAATACATGGTAAAGTTGACCTGTCAGTACAATGGAAAGAAAACAGTCTTTTCAAAAATGATGCTAAATCAACTGGATAGCTATTTTTAAAAATAACCCATTCTTTATATTATACCTAAAATTAACAACATGGATTATAGACATAAATGTGAAAAGTAAAACTACAATACTTTTAACAGAAAACCTATGAATAAGTGTTTATAACCTTGGAATAGTCCAAGATTTCCTCAATATGAAAAACACTAATCATAAAGAGAAAATGTGGCAAATTGCACTACATTGAAATTAAAAACTGCTCTTCAGGGGCACCTGGGTGGCTCAGTGGGTTGAAGCCTCTGCCTTCGGCTCAGGTCATGATCCCAGGGTCCTGGGATGGAGCAGCGGGCTCTCTGCAACTCGGGGAGCCTGCTTCCTCCTCTCTCTCTGCCTGCCTCTCTGCCTACTTGTGATCTCTGTCTGTCAAATAAATTAATAAAATCTTTAAAACAACAACAACAACAACAACAAAAAACTGCTCTTCATCCAAAGATACCATTAAAAGAGTGTAATGGCAGGTCATAAGTTGGAGAAGAGTTTTGAAGTCTTATATTAGAAAAATGATTTGGGTCCAAAATATATTTAAAAAAACTCTTAGAAGACAATTTTTAAAAGGCAGGCAAACCAGTAAAAAAAATTAGACAAAAAATGAAACAGGTACATCACAAAAAAATATGCAAAAGGCTAGAGTACACACGACAAGGCACTCAACATCATTAATTATCAAGGAAGAGCAACGTAAAACCACAATTTTACACTTATATACTTTTACCAAAATAGTTATCCTGAAGATGACAGACAGTATCAAGTGTTGACAAACATGAGGAGCAACTGAAACACTCATTTCTGCTTGTGGTGGTGAAATTGGTAAAAACTGCTTTGGAAATCAGGTTGGTAGTATCTATTCTAGCTGTATTTATGTAAAACCTGGGACCCAGAAAATTCACAACAGAAATGAGTATATATGTAAACCAAAAGATATGTATAATAATTTTTATCACATTATTTTAAAAAGCAGCTTAAAAATGGAAAGAATGTAATGCCCCTCAACTATAAGATTAATAAAATGATGTATTTGTCCAATGGAATATTAAGCAATGTAGATGAAAAAGCTATTGCTACAAATAGCAGCATGGATGAAACTCACAAACATAATGTTGAATGAAAAAAGTCATAAGTAAGATGACTTAACATATAATTCTGCTCATAAGTTTCAAAAACAGTAAGATATAATCTAAGTGTTAGAAATCAGGATAAAGGTTATCATAGAGCTTGGTAATGGCTCAAATGAATTTCTGGGATATGGGTAATGTTCTGTTTTCTTGATATGGATATTAGTTACATGGTATGTATTCACCTGATGAGAACTCATAGAGCTATAGATACATTTATTATTATTTGTACACTTTTCTTATAAATTATACCTTTCAAAGAAAGTTTGCAAAGAAAACAAATATTTTGAGTGCATGAGTCAGAAAATTAGGTAATATTAAGTCATTGCAAATGCAGAACATATGGCAAGGCATATTTCATAAAAATGTAATCATATGTCTATCACTGGGATATCAATGTCACTTCAAAATAGTAGCAGTGACTTTCCTAAATGAAGTTACTAAAATTAAAGTATCATATTAAGTTAAACTTTTCAAAAAATCTTTATTATGTAGGGAACAGGAAAGAGATATTAGTGTCTGATTTGGAAAATTTCTTGACTACCATAGAATATTGCCTAAATTTGATGCAAAATGTGACAACTATTCTTTTTGCTGATACTCTATGGACATATTCTGTACAATACTTCAAAATGTCTCTCAAATGCAATGTTATTGCAAAGTGTGGGCTTGAAGGTTTTAGTTTATTCATTTATCATCTAATTCTTTTTTTTTTTTTTAATTTTATTTATTTGAAAGAGAGAGAGAGCACAAGTAGGGGAAGCCACAAAGGGAGGAGAAGAAGCAGATGCAGGCCCAGGACCCTGGGAACATGATCTGAGCCAAGGCAGACAGGCTTAACCGACTAAGCCACCCAGGCGCCCCTTATCATCTAATTTTGAAATGGGACCAGATATGTGAGACCAGCTTTCATTTGTTTTCCTAAGGATAACATAAAATTAATAAGTAGCTTATATACTCAACCTCTAAAATCACTATGAAATGGAACACTGTGTGTTCTTTGGAAATCAGGTTGGTAGTATCTATTCTAGCTGTATTTATGTAAAACCTGTAATATGTATTTATGTAAAACCTGGGACCCAGAAAATTCACAACAGAAATGAGTATATATGTAAACCAAAGGATATGTATAATAATTTTATCACATTATTTTAAAAAGCAGCTTAAAAATGGAAAGAATGTAATTACCTTTGTGTAACATACACCAAATAATCTGTGATAGAGAATGGAAAGTGTTCTTTTTTTTTTTTTTGGTTATTTATTTATTCGACAGACAAAGATCTCAAGTAGGCAGAGAAGCAGGCAGAGAGAGGAAGAAGCAGGCTCCCTGCGGAGCAGAGAGCCAGATGCGGGGCTCGATCCCAGGACCCTGGGATCATGACCTGAACCAAAAGCAGAGGCTTTAACCTACTGAGCCACCCAGGCACCCCAAGAATGGAAAGTGTTCTAATGAAAAGTTTAGAATGGTATATCCCTCCAAGAGTAAAATGAACTATTACACTATCATGAGTAATATACTCCTAAAAAAGTTCTAGTTTATAAATAAAATAAAGTAAAATGTAAGGGTTTCTTTTGATTATGTAAATATGAAGGCATATTTCAATAAACGAATCATGCAATTATTAAATTATGTAATTATAGGTTAATTTAATAATAAAGTTACAAGGAGGGACGCCCGGGTGGCTCAGTCGTTAAGCATCTGCCTTAGACTCAGGTTATGACCCCAGAGTCCTAGGATCAAGTAGGGCACCACAGATCCTTGCTCAGTGGGGAGCCTACTTCCTCTGCCTGTGCTCCCCCTGCTTGTGCTCCCTCTCTGTCTGACAAATAAGTAAATAAATAAAATCTTTAAAAAAAAATAAAGTTATAAGGCTCAGTTCTACAGGTTTTACAGTTAAAGAAGGCACCCTGGTCTACCTCTTTAAAACAAAAAATCCTGCTATGATTGGGCCATACATGAATTCTGGAAAGAATCCCCAATATTTTTGTTTTGTCATGCTTCTCCTTTGGAGTGCTTTTCGTTTTGAAATAATACACTTCATTCCAAGAGATGTAAAACTGACCTAAGTTTAGACTCAGTTTCCTTTCTTAGATGTTGTTTGATCTTTGGTAAATTACTTAGCCTGGCAGATCCTCAACCTTCTCATCTGTAAACAGCTACAAAATATTTATGTTAAGCTTACACTTATACAGTACTTAAGCACAGGACCTGGCAATTAATATGTATATCAGATTGTTTTACTTTCATTCTAAGAAATATTAAGTATAACCTGATTTCACCTAGCTTAGTTCTCCAGAAATATACAGATTTATCTTTAAAATTATGGGCCTAATCCTTTTTCTTGCTTTGCTCAGCAGAGCTAAGAGATTGATACTCTAAAAACAAGAAAACAAACCAAAATAAAGTTTGCTCAAACTTGGCAGAACCAAGAAGGAAATACAACTATATGCATAAAACATCGTATCTAAAGATTGGTCTTTTGGTTTTCTGAATTTCAATAAAAGTAGGAAGATATTTTTCAAAAGCCCATACTCCCCATTTTCCCACCCCCTAGATGGGCTTTCAGTGTGATACTATCTTCCACTGTTCAAAGAGTTTGCAGTAAGCCCAAGGAATCTGCATTAAAAAGCTTTTCAAATGGTCCAGATTTGTAGCCAGGCTTGGGAATCACTGAATAAAATCAATGAGCCTAAATTGCTATGAAATGATCCATGGTGACTTACCAAAATAGATCTTCCCTTCCCATTTCTACACACATGCAGATCCTGGAAAGAAATCTTGTTTTACATTTCAAGATCAAAATAATGATTTCACTTTAACCTTTTTACGAGAATTTTTCCCAAAGAACAAGTCCACTACGTGAGGAAGAGCAGTGTTTTTATCCAATACATACCCACCACTCCCTTCATCCACCATATGCTACTTCTCATATCTATTTCATTCAACAAGAACTTCTTGGTGCAGTGACATTATCTGCAAATAGCTATATTTCAAAAATTCACTTACAATACATATCTAAGAGAATTCCTCTGAAGTCATTTGGTATGGTAACTGAATTTCAGAAACCAAATATAGCAGTACTTTACTAACTATAGAAGAAGGTAGCAAATTTGTTCAACTATAATTTATTTTATTTTTTTAAAGAATAAGGGGTAATTACTGTGGTTGGCCTTTGAACTTACTATTTAACTTCAAAATCCTCTTACTCTAATATTTAAGTATTACAAATAAAAAGAAGAAAAATGTTACCTAGGCTAATTTCAAATTCCTTATACTCAATACTTGCTCATTAGATTATTAACCAAATTTCCTCAAAATATTTTTTATTTTATTTTTAAATTGTCAAGACAATTTAAAAATAGTGCATTATAACACAATGACTAAGTGCTGGACTTTGGAATCAAAACGGCTGAGTTTGAGTACCAAATATCATTTGCTCACATTCTCTGAACTTGGCAGGTTTACTTAATCTTTCTTTTTCAGCCCAGAATCCTTAGAGGGAAAAAGAAAAAAAGTCAAAATGCATCAGAGTTGGTCACATACAGGTTGATAGATTGATTTCCTAGGATACCCTCAGAAAAGTCATATCTTATACTAATACTCTCTATATACAATCTATCCACAGAAGAAAGGGAGAGATCTTATCTTGACACTTCTATTTGCCATTGGTGAAGGTTTATCTTCATGGAGTGTTGCATACGTGGGGGACTTAGCAGTTTCCAAGGCATTTTATGCCTCAGAAGCAAAAGGGAAGACTCAGGACAGGGTGCATTAAAATAAATAAATAAATAAATAAAAAATTCTGAGTAGGAAGCAAGGCACTATCATGTCACATCCATAAGCTATAGAATAGATGTGAAACAGACACTCTGGTCAACTCTTAGCCTGTCGTGGTAGCAGTGACAGCAGGTAGCAACAGGAGTGTATCAGTTAGCTATTGTCACAACAGCACCGCCAAACAAATCACCCCAAATCTAACAGCATACAACAATAAGCTATACAGCTTATATAGGCTGGGCTCAGCTGGGATGCTTTGTTTGAGGACGCCAATCAGCTGGACTTGGCTCAAGGCTACAGAGTCATGAACTGGTTCCACACTGAAGTATAAAAGCTATCTAGCACATGTTCTTGTGGGAGATCCCCAGAACACAAAAGTACAAGACTTAACTCTAAATAACTCATGAGCCTGCTCACTTCACATCTGCTAACATCCCACTGGTCAAATCAAATCATATGTCTAAAACCAAAATGAGATAATGAGAAAGTATGTGCCACCTATCATGAAGTCATGAGCAAAGGTGTGGAAGAAGCATCCTTTTACAGCTGAATGATGAATTAGGATCAATAATACAATCTACTACTACTACAAAAGACCAGTCTTCGTGACTGTAGGAATAGTGCAAGCTCTTCATAGGGCCACTCTGATCAAGGCAAATGCTCAGATTTTAGTGACATACAAAATGAATCCAGGGCTCTGGATAATCCTCAATTTCTTCATCCGTAAAACAGGGAGAATAGTAAACTTTAACTCATAGGGTATATATTTTGTATTTTAAATGAAATAAGTTGCATAAAACAACTCTTAGCACAATGCATGGCATAGTGTTCAAGAAATGCTAGTCAACGCATACCTATCAAACAAAAGAGCCATTTAGCTACATTTTAGATATGCCAGATCCATGAGTGAGTAAATTAAAAAACAAAACAAACAAACAAAAAACAACCTATAGGAATTTAGCTTATTTTGACTTGTTGTAAGAAAATAAGCAATAATTTTTATCTTAATCACTTTGGGTTAATTTAATAGCATGATCTTTGTAAATGTGAGGTATATTATTTTATGAATGTTGAAGAATGAAATGAGAAAAGAGAGGGAATCCCTCAGCTATTCCTTGTCTCATTTAGGAGGTTGTTCTGCATTTGTTTGATTGAAATAATTTCAGTTGTAAAGCAAACCTACATGTGGTACAAGCATATGGTCTTTCCAATTGTGGAAAAAAAGGAATTAAAATAGCTCAAGGAACTCTCCATGGTATCAGAAAGTTATAATTTCAAATTCAGCGGTAATTAAAGAAAACAAACAAGTAAAAATGCCACATGGTAAAGTCAGTATGGCTGATTATAAAGAAAGTCACAGGAATTTGTTTTCTATGGTAAATTTCAAACAGAAACTATAAAATTCTTAATGTAATAGATGAGATGGAATCCAGAGAAGTAGAAATCTGTAGGTAGAAATTCTCCCAGTGATCATACTAGTCATTATTGTTGAATATTCATAGAATTGGAATTAATAACATTCATCTAAATAGACATGTGTATTTATATATAAAGAAGACTTTCTAGCACACTTGTCTGATGTTCAATTTATTTCTCTATTTTATTTTCTAATTCTTCACTCTTTGAATGATTGAATACACAGTATTAATTAGAAAGTATTCCTTATATACCCCTAACTACACCTATCCAAAGTTTTAATGGTCTGTTGTTAACATTCTATTTCTATAGAAATACATCTACATATCAAGTGATGGGAATATATCAATAAATTATGTTTATGTTTTGTTATCTACTACACACCAGTCATTTCAAAAGAGAGAGATCAAAACAATCTACACATACACGTTTGGGAATTTTTCTTTCGGTAATTTCACTTCCTTGAAATGATTAGAATATAACCTTAAAAATCTAAAATGGTACAAATATACCTCTTTCTACATAACGGTAACTATAAGAAACAGGAAAAGAAGTTGATGGAAAGTTCTTTTGAAACCAAAACACAAGCATTTTTTAGTTTGGTCTATTTAAAGAGCATTATATTATAGAGACCCAGGAGAGATTTATAATCGTAGTTTGTATTTTTTTGTCATGTGACCTTGGGCAAGCCTTGATTTCTGCATACACACCACCTGAGACTAGGAGTAATATTTGTGTTACAGATTTGTTTCTTACAGAATTTCAAAGGGATCAAATGACAGGAATGGCCAACAATCCCGGTAACTACCTATGAAAGATTACTCCAAACTTTGCTGTGAAGGAGAGGAGAAGGCAAGGGAGTAAAAGCTCAGAGACAAAGACCCTTTGCTCTTCTTTCCTCCGGCCCTTATTGGTCCTTCAGGATAATCATAAGTCTTTATCACTGTTTCTCAAGCATGTGATGGTCTTACCAGAAGTAGGAGGATCTGCTTAAAGCAAAGATAGGACATGCTAACCTGTGTGCTCTTTA
The DNA here is from genome assembly GCA_004024625.1 of Mellivora capensis. Taxonomy (NCBI): domain Eukaryota; kingdom Metazoa; phylum Chordata; class Mammalia; order Carnivora; family Mustelidae; genus Mellivora; species Mellivora capensis. The sequence goes on from PISX010011202.1 coordinate 8,662, forward strand.
TCTGCTAAACATAGCCTAGGGGACAATGCATAGGTCTCTTAGCACACAGCAGGCTGTTTGAGCTGAGAAAGCTTCTGGGAAGGCAACTGCCTGGGGCACTGCTAGGCAGTGTTGTCAGGCAAGCATTCCTAAGGCCTACGCCCTTTGAAACTTCCATGCCCACAGCAGCCCCGTAGTTACATTTTAGCGAGCCAGGTATTATGGATGATTTCATGCTCTACATTAACCCCAACAATCAAAAATTTTGAGAATCCTTGGGGCGGGGGGAGGGGGGACAGTGCTGGGTGGGTCAGTCAGTTAAGGGTCTGCCTCTAGCTCAGGTCACGATCCCAGGATCCCAGGATCTAGTCCCACATCAGGCTCCCTGCTTGTGGGGAGTCTGTTTCTCCCTCTCCACCTGCTGCTCCCCCTGCTGCTCCCCCTGCTTTGTGCTCTCTCTCTGACAAATAAATAAACAAATCTTAAAACAAAAACAAAAAAACCCCAACTACACTGGAGTTAACATTAAAAATTTTTTTTTGGAGAATCCTGTGAAACTTTCAGAATTTGACTTAGTCGGCCTGGAAGTATGAATGTCTGCACATAACAGGGAGTTACCAGGCTTAGAGCAGGAGGCAGCCACAGCTTTCTGAGAATAGAGAACTCAGGGGACCTGTGGGCTTTACCCTGCTGGGTTAGGGTACCCTATTAAACCCACAAAGCCACCAGTATCAACACACTGGGGAGACTCACTTTTCAATAAAACCCGGCTCTGTAATTCCTCCAATGAGCCTCACATCTTCAGGATATTTTTTGAAGACTTCTAGTTACTTTCTAGAAAAAATGTGGTCCTTTTAGAGACAGATTAGATTTTGGGGGAAAGAGGTTACGATTTCTGGTTTTACTGTTTTTACTTTTCCCTTAATGAGCAATACGGTAGCTTTATTCATTGTCCATTTTCCACCAAATTTTCCTGAATTGCCATTGTATATTAGATATTTTGATCTCTTTTTCTAATACAAATGACTATAGTAGAGTCCTGACTTCATAATGTGAGGGGTATGTAACCTTGTGTTATTCTTAGTTATTAGGTCTTCCTTGGACAAAAAAATGTGACTTAAACTAATTGTTTGTAGCATCACTCTTCTTTGGCCCCTTTGAAATTTTATTAATGGAACAATTTCTCATTAATCACTATGTCTCAAGGAGCAGGTGTGTCACCTTCTCCTAAGTCATTTGACAGAAGCAGTTGTGTCACCTTCTCCTAAGTCATTTGGCATTTAAAGCCTTAACTTCGTAGAAATAAAGCTATTAAAGCAAAGTTTGTACGAGTTTGTGAGCATTTTATTTGGAGCAGGAATTTTATTTTTTTTCTTCTTTTTTTAAATTGAAGTATAATCGATACACAGTGCTACATTAGTTTCAGATGTACAATATAGCAATCTGACAAGTGTACATTGTGCTATGCTCACCACAAGTGTGGCTACTATAACTGCTGTCCCTATGCTGCACCTTTCATCCCCCATGAATAAATATTCATCCCATAACCAGAAATTTCCTTAAGTGCAACTAGAATTATACCATGTAGACAACTTCACACTTTGCCTGCTTTACATGGTTATTGTATATAAACATCTTTTCTTCAAAACTAAACTTCCTCAGCTCGGAGGATATTTGAAGATACTACTTTGGAGCCCTTAACAGAGCCTAGAACTGAGATTAACATCACATACTTATAAAATTAGATTCAAAATATTATAATATAATAGTATTTCAAATTATTATCCACACAATTGAATAAATACAAGTTCAAATCCAGATCTCTCTGCTATACAGTGGAGACCAGGAAACCCTAATCATATCCCTTTTTGTTAATGTCATTTGAAATTTCTAGGCATCTTTCCAGTTCTGAGATAAATCATTAAGAACTACTGTCATGGGCACATTTGTAAATCATCTATCTAAATTTGTAATTTGGTATCCTATACTATATAAGATATTGTGATAAACCTTTTCATATGCATCATGCCATTGAACTATTCTCTTTTTTTTTCCTGATGGGAAGATATTGCCTACCACTGGAAGGATAAAGTAAAGGTCTACAATTTGTCATATTTTGCAAAATAATACATATGAAGAATACACAAAAAGAAAATTTCCCGTGAACTCTGATAATTGTTTCTAAGGTAACCAGCTATCTTTAAATTGCAAAGACAGAAATCCAAGTCAGATTAATTCAAATAATGGAAGTGATTGGGTGATGTAAGTAGAAAGTTTAAGGTTACTTTAGACATGGTTGTAACCATGTAATCTTTCACGTAGATCTCTGGCTGTAACCAGAGATCCATGCGAAAGATTCTGTCCCTTTCATCTCTATACTCTACTTGCTATTTAGCTTGAGAAGCTTGCTGGTTAGCTTCCATCTCAGGCAAAAGTGATCACAGGAATCCCCAGGCTTACAACCTGTGATCCAATAGAAAAGAGGCAATTGTGTCTGCACCAATATCCCTATCAATTCATAAGAAGAACATTGATGGGGACTTGCTGGAGCAACATATTCATTTTTATCATTAATAAGTTGGGGCTATATGATTAACTGCCCCAAGAGAATAACAATTTGCAGAGGAGAAGCACTTCCCAAAAGAAAAGTGTTTTTACACAGCCAAGCAGAAATAGAAGTCTACTGAATCACTGGAATTTTCAGGTTCAGATTTACGTGTACTTATAATCAATAATTTAGGTTAGTTGTAAGTATTATGTATATGTAAAGAAAACAGCCCACATGTGAAAAGTTTCCTCAATACATCATCAGCTTCGAAGTCATAAAACATCATTATAGAGAAAGCAGTATTATAACAGAATATAAATTAGATATTCTTCTTGAACTTCTGCATGGCAAACTGTTCCATGTTAAAATCTGTATACGCTACTTAACTTGTATCTAGAATATACTGAGTTTATAAGTTTTGATAATGGCTTTATAATTTACTCTATTTCAGGATGAGTTCAAAGTATGATAGAGTATTTAAAATACAACAACATCTCCATTCTCTATGTCAGGTCTCGGCAAACATTTTCTTTCTTTTTTTTATATTTTAAATTAACATTATAATGTATTGTTTGTTTCAGGGGTACAGGTCCTCAACACTCAGTGCTCACCACAAAAAATACCCCCCTCAATGTCCATATGTCCATCAACTAGTTATCCCATCCCAGCACCCCCACCCCTCCAATAACCCTCAATTTGTTTCCTAAGATTAACCATCTCTTATGGATAGTCTCCCTCTCTGGTTTCGTCTTGTTTCATTTTTTTCCTCTTTTTCCTTTATTATCCTCCGCCTTATTTCTTAAATTCCGCATATCAGTAAGGTCATATGATAATTGTCTTTCTCTAACTGACTTATTTCGCTTAGCATAATACCCTCTAGTTCCATCCAAGTCGTTGCAAATGGCACGATTTCCCTTTTTTGATGGCTGCATAATATTCATATATACATATATATATACAGAGATCTCTCTCTCTCTCTCTCTCTCTATATATATATATATATATACACACATATACATATATCTTCTTTATCTATTCATCTGTTGATGGATATGTGTGCTCTTTCTATAGTTTGGCTATTGTGGACATTGGTACTATAAATATTGGGATGCAGATGACCCTATGGATCACTACATTTGTATCTTTGGGGTAAATACCCAGTAGTGCAATTGCTGGGTTGTAGGGTAGCTCTATTTTCAACTTTTTGAGAAACCTCCATGCTGTTTTCCAGAGTGGCTGCACCAGCTTGCATTCCCATCAATGTCGGAGAGTTGTCCTTTCTCCACATCCTTGCCATCATCTGTCAGTTAATGACCTGTTAATTTTAGCCATTCTGACAGGTGTGAGGGGTATCTCATTGAGGTTTTGATTTATATTTCCCTGATGCTGAGGGATGTGGAGCACTTTTTCATGTGTCTGTTGGTAATTTGGATATCTTCTTTGCAGAAATCTGTTCATGTCTTCTTCCCATTTGTTGATTGAACTATTTGTTCTCTGGGTGTTGAGTTTGATAAGCTGTTTATAGATTTTGGATACTAGCTCTTTATCTGTTATGTCATTTGTGAATATCTTCTCCCATTCTGTTGGCTGACCATTGTTTTTGTTGACTGCTTCCTTTGCTCTGCAAAAGCTTTTTATGTTGATAAAGTCCCAATAGTTCATTTTTGCCTTTGTTTCCCTTGCCTTTGCAGAGTTGTCTAGCAAGAAGTTGCTGCAGCTGAGGTCAAAGAGGTTGCTGCCTGTGTTCTCCTCAAGGATTTTGATTGATTCCTGTCTCACATTTATGTCTTTCATACATTGTAATTTTATCCTTCTGTATGGTGTAAGGAAATGGTCCAGTTTCATTCTTCTGCATGTGAATGTCCAATTTTCCCAACAATATTGGTTGAAGAGATTGTCTTTTTTCCATTGGACATTCTTTCTTGCTTTGTCGAAGATTAGTTGACCATAGAGATAAGTAAGGGTCCATTTCTGCACTCTCTGTTTGGTTCCCTTGATCTATGTGCCTCTTTTTGTGCCAGTACCATACTGTCTTGATGATTATAGCTTTGTAAGAAAGCTTGAATTCCGGCATTGTGATGCTACCAGCTTTGCTTCTCTTTTTCAACATTCCTTTGGATATTTGGAATCTTTTCTGGTTCCATACAAATTTTAGTATTATTTGTTCTAGCTCTGTGAAAAAAGTTGGTATTTTGATAGGGATTTCATTGAATGTGTAGATTTCTCTAGGTAGCATAGTCATTTTCACAATCTTTGTTCTTCCAATCCATGTGCAAGGAACATTTTCCCATTTCTCTGTGTCTTCCTCAATTTCTTTCCCGAGTGTTCTATAGTTTTCTGAGTACAGATCCTTGGCCTATTTGGTTAGATTTATTCGTAGGTATCTTATGGTTTGGGGTGCCATTGTAAATGGGATCAACTCCTTAATTTCTCTTTCTTCTGTCTTATTGTTGGTGTATAGAAATGCAATTGATTTCTGTGCATTACTGATTTTATATCCTGATATTTCACTGAATTCCTCCATGAATTCTAGCAACTTTGGGGTGGAGTTTTTTTGGGTTTTCCACATAAAGTGTCATATCATCTGCAAAGAGTGAGAGTCTGACTACTTCTTTGCCAATTCAGATGCCTTTTTATTTCTTTTTGTTGTCTGATTGCTGAGGCTAGGACTTGAACATAGGTTCAAGAGCAGTGGTGATAGTGGACATCCCTGCCATGTTCCAGACCTTATAGGAAAAGATCTCAGTTTTCCTCATTAAGAATGATATTCACTGTGGGCTTTTCATGGATGACTTTTATGATATTGAGGTATGTACCTTCTATCGCTGCACTGTGAAGAGTTTTAATCAAGAAAGGATGCTGTACTTTGTCAAATGCTTTTTCTGCATCTATTGAGGGGATCCTATGTTTCTTGTCCTTTCTTTTATTAATTTAGTGTATCATATTGATTGATTTGTGGATATTGAACCAACCTTGCAGCCAAGGAATAAATCCCACTTGGTCGTGGTGAATAATCCTCTTAACGTACTGTTGAATCCTATCGGCTAGTATCTTGGTGAGAATTTTTGCATCTATGTTCGTCAGGGATATTGGTCTGTAATTTTCCTCTTTGGTGGGATCTTTGTCTGGTTTGGGGATCATAGTAATGCTGGACTCATAAAATGAATTTGGAAGTTTTCCTTCCATTTCTATTTTTTTGGAACAGCTTGAGAATAATTGTGTTCATTTGTCTTTAAATGTTTGACAGAATTCCCCTGGGAAGCCATCTGGCCTTGGGCTCTTGTTTGTTGGGAGATTTTTGATGATTGCTTCCATTTCCTTCCTGGTTATGAGTTTGTCCAGATTTTCTATTTCTTCCTGGTTCAGTTTTGGTAATTTTTATATCTCTAGGAATGCATCCGTTTCTTCCAGATTGTCTAATTTGCTGCCATATAGTTGCCAGATCTCTGTGGGTAGGTCTTCTGCGAATGTCATGTTTCTACTCTTGTAGGTTATAGACCTCTTGTCCCAAGCTGGTTTCAGGATTTTCTCTTTGTCTCTGAGATTTATAAGTTTTACTATTAGATACTAAGGTGTTGACCTATTTTTATTGATATTGAGGGGGTTCTCCATGCCTCCTGGATTTTGATGCCTGTTTCCTTCCCTAGATTAGGAAAATTCTCCAGTATAATTTGCTCTAATATACCTTCTGCCCCTCTCTCTCTTTCTTCTTCTTCTGGAATCCCAATTATTATAATATTGTCTCACTTTATGATCTCACTTATCTCTTGAATTCTTCCCTTGTGATCCAGTAATTGTTTATCTCTCTTTCTCAGCTTTTTTATTCTTTATCATTTTGTCTTCTATATCACTAATTCTTTCTTCTACCTCATTTATCCTAGCAGTTAGAGCCTCCATTTTTTATTGCATCTTGTTAATAGCCTTTTTTATTTAAACCTGGTTAAATTTCAGTTTTATTTCTCCAGAAATGGATCCTCTAGTGTCTTCTATGCTTTTTTCAAGTCCAGCTAGTATCTTTATAATTGTTACTCTGAACTCTAGTTCTGACATCTCACTAATGTCTATATTGATCAGGTCCCTTGGATGCAGTACTTCCTCTTGTTCTCTTTTTTGAGGTTTTTTTGTCTTGTCATTCTGTCCAGAGAAGAACAGATGGACAAATGAACAAAATACTAAAAGGGCAACAACAACCCCAGAGAAATATACACTAAACAAATCAGAAAAGATCTTGCAGAAAGTGGTTGCTTTTCTATTTGTAGAGTTGTAACTATTCTTATCTTCAATTTCTGGTTGAATTCGCAGGTATTCAGAATGGTGTGATAGCTATCTAGCTGAATTTCTGGTAGCAGACATTATTAAGGTCCCCTACTCATCTGTCATCTTGGACCTCCCACTAGGCAAACATTTTTCTATAAAGAACTATATACTAAATATTTTAGGTTTGTGAGTCATAAGGATTCTATTGTGACTACCAACCAGCTCTGCTTTGGCAATACTAAAGAACCCATACATAATTTCTGTATGAATGAGTATGACTGTGTTCCAACAAAACTTTACAAAAATCTTGGTGGAATTAATTTGTCCCATGTGTTGTAGTTTGCCAACTCAGTGAACTGGCTTATAGAGAGAATCATGACCTGTATTGACAATGTTTTACTCACAAACAATTCTTTTTTTTTTTTTTAAAGATTTTATTTATTTGACAGAGATCACAAGTAGGCAGAGAGGCAGGCAGAGAGAAAGGGGGAGGCAGGCTCCCTGCTGAGCAGAGAGCCTGATGTGGGGCTCGATCCCAGGACCCTGAGATCATGACCTGAGCTGCAGGCAGAGGCTTTAACCCACTGAGCCATCCAGGCACCCCACTCACAAACAATTCTAATTTAAAGTAAGTCAATCTGTTGCTCCTTCATTTCAAATTTCCTATTAGTTGGAGGATTGTCAGAATGAAGTAGAAAAAAGCATATTTTATAATTTATATTCACATAGTACTTTCATGAAAAATTATTCATTGGTTCCTCAGAACAGCCCTGTGCGATACTACCCTTTTACTCTTAAGTTCTTCCCCATTCAGCAAAGCATAGATCCTTTTCATTTTAAGGAGTTTACTTATAATCACTCTGGGAACATAAACAAGGAAAAATAAAAATCATAAACATGACCAATTTTTTCTGACCTCTTATGCTAATAGGTCCTAAAACATTTGCTTATGCCTATAGGATTCCTGTTTGGTTTTTTTGTTTGTTTAAATAGATACAATTATAATGCACAGCTCATTGACAAAGCATATTTAATTCCCCCAGATATTTCTACAATGTATAAATAAATTTATATAACAATATTATAAGTATTCCACAGAAGAAAAAGTATCTAAAACAATTATTTACCTACTTGATACTAAAAATTGATTGATAGATAAAAAGCACAGCATTGTATACAAATGACATTTTCCTCCTTTCTCTCACAAATACCACAATACAAATAATGAAATATATGATCAAATACATAACAAATGCAATTAACACTTTGAAAAATAAAATAAGCATAAAAGGCAACATTTAATACATGTTTATTCATATCAAAAAAGTTACCTGAGTGAGATTTGGTGGCAAGAGGAAGAAAATGGAAGTCTCTGTTATTTAGATATGGAGGAAGGGAGCAAGGGTGAGATGGTGAAGGAGTGAGTGAAGAGTTAATGCCTGAGATTTATCTATGGGAAAACCCAGCAAATGGGTGGATAGTCTTCTCTTGGCAATCAGAATCTCTAAACATGGGAAGCCGTAAAACATTGCCCAAAGGCAATGAAGCAATAGGATTAAAAATCAAGTGAAAACTCAAAATAGAAAGTTTGTTTGGACTCCTTGCTTATGATTATACAGCTCCTAATAATAGGAACGGATGCTGGATTTTGTCAAATGCTTTTTCTGCATCAGTTGAGAGAACCATGTGGTTCTACTCTCTTCTCTTATTGATTTGTTCTATTACATTGATTGATTTGGGAATGTGGAATCATCCTTGTAACCCAGGGATGAATCCCACCTGGTCATGGTGGATGATCTTTTTAATGTGCTGTTGGATCCTGATTGCTAGGATCTTGTTGAGAATCTTAGCATCCATATTCATCAGTGA
>PISX010011202.1:17414-66449 GCA_004024625.1 Mellivora capensis
AGAGAGGAGAAAGCAGGCTCCCTGCTGAGCAGAGAGCCTGATGTGGGGCTCGATCCCAGGACCCTGGGATCATGACCTGAGCCGAAGGCAGAGGCTTTAACCCACTGAGCCACCCAGGCGCCCCTGATCCAAGCATTCTTAAGCAAGGTGGTCTTTAGCTTCCAGGTGTTTGAGTTCCTTCCAAACTTTTCCTTGTGGTTGAGCTCCAGTTTCAAGGCACTGTGATCTAAGAATATGCAGGGAATAATCTCAGTCTTTTGGTATTGGTTGAGTCCTGATTTGTGACCCACTATGTGGTCTATTCTGGAAAAGGTTCCATGTGCTCTTGAGAAGAATGAGTATTCTGTTGTTTTAGGGTGGAATGTTCTGTATATATCTATGAGGTCCATCTGGTGCAATGTGTCATATGCTTTTGTTTCTTTATTGATTTTCTGTATGGATGATCTGTCTATTACTGAGAGAGGCGTGTTAAGATTTCCTATACAGCTCCTAATAATGAGATTGTATTGTCTAATGTGAAGCTTCTGTTCATGTTGTGATTGTTTTCTTATGCAACAGCAATTATTTTGGATTCATCATCTAAGTTTTCCTTTAAGACCTTGGCATTGAATATTTTTGGCTTTTCTTCTTCCTCTAACCAACAATAAGCATCAAATTGAGCAATATACTTGTTAGCAAGTTTTTGCAAAGTGATCCTAAACTGTAATACTCTCATGTCTACCACAAACATCTAGTTTCCTGAGAAAAATGTAAAAATTTGTGTTAATCAATTCTTTCCTAAAAACACTGAAAGTCATCATGACATAGAATATTCAGTGTGTTCCATATTTTGTTCATAGCCTATACCATATATTTTTGAAGCTTGACTGGTGAATTTGATGATGCCTTTTTTTTTATTGTGATAAATACCTCGTCAAGATCCTGATTTCAATTATCTACATATACACCCAGAAGTGGAATTGCTGATCATATCTAGGTTTTTATTTTTTTTTGAGAAATCTCCATACTGTTTTTGTTGTAAATGTATGTTTTATTTATTTATTTAAATTCAATTAGCCAACATAATGTCATTTTATGTGTTCAGTAATTCATCAGTTGCATATAACACCCAGTGCTCATACATTATGTGCCCTCCTTAATGCCCATCACCCCCTCACCTCCCTTCCAGCAACCCTCAGTTTGTTTCCCAGAGTTAAGAGTCTCTCATGGTTTGTCTCCCTCTCTGATATCTTCCCAGTAAGTTTTCTCTCCCTTCCCCTATGATCCTCTATGTTGTTTCTTATATTCCACACGAGTGAAACCATATGGTAATTGCCTTTCTCCAACTGACTTATTTCACTCAGCATAATACCCTCCCATTCCATCCAAGTTGATGTAAATGGTATTTATTTTTTCTGATGGTTGAGTAATATTCCAGTATATATATATATATATATATCTTCTTTTCCATAGTGGCTACACCATTTTACATTCCTATCAATAGTGCATGAGGGTTCCAATTACTCACATCCTTGTCAGTGTTTCTTCTTCGATTTTTTTTTTTTTTTTTTGGTGACCATGCTAATGGTGGTGGAGGTGATATATTATGGTTTTTGGTTTGCATTTTCCTGATGATTACTAATACTGAGCACCTTTTTATATGCTCCCTTGCTATTTTTATGTCTTCTTTGGAGAAGGTTTTATTTATTTTTAAAGCAGGTTTTTGTTTTGTTTTGTTTTTGCTACTGAGTTGTATAAGTCCTTATATATTTTGAATATTAATCCTTTATTAGATGCATGACTTGCAAATATTTTCTCCTTTCCATAAATTGCCTTTTCACTCTGTTCTTGTTTCCTCTACTATGCAGAAGTTTTTCAGTTTGAGGTAGTCCCGCTTGTTTATTTGTGCTTTTGTTTCCTGTGTTTTTGGTCACATATCCAAGAAACCATTGCCAAGATCAATGCTGTGAAACTTTCCCCTATGTCTCCTCCTATGTTTTAGGAGTTTTATAGTCTCACGTCTTACATTTAAGCCTTTAATCTATTTTGAGTAGATTTTTGTGTATGGTGTAATATAAGGGTCTAATTAATTCTTTTGCAAATCAATATTCCAGTTTCCCTAATACCATTTGTTGAAGAGACTGTCTTTTCTTCATTGCGTTTCATTGCATCTTTGTTGAAGATCAGTTGACCATATATGTATGGTCATGTTCTGTTGGTCTATATGTCTGTTTTTATGAAAATAGCACACTGCTTTAATTTTATAGTTTTCTTCCTTCTTTTTTAAGATTTTGTCAGAGAGAAAGAGGACACAAGCAGGGAGAGCAGAGGGCAGAGGGAGAAGTAGACTCCCCACTGAGCAAAGAGCTGGATGTGGGACTTAATCCCAGGACCCTTGGATGATGACCTGAGCCAAAGTCAGACACTTATCTGACTGACCCACCCAGGCATCTCTTATAGCTTCCTAATAAATTTTGAAATCAGGAATGTTATACTTCCAACTTTGTTTTTATTTCTAAACATTATTTTAGCTATTTGGGAGTTTTTGTTGTTCCATATGAACTTTAGGATTTTTTTTCCTAATTCCATAAAAAATATTGGGATTTTGATAGGAATTGTGTTGAATCTGTAGATCACTTTGGGAAGTATCAACATTTTAACAATATTCAATCTTTCAACCCATGAACATGGAATGGGATGTCTTTTCATTTATTTGTTTATTCCTTAACTATAGTTTTCAGTGTACAAGTCTTTCATCTTCTTGGTTTATTCCCAAGTATTTTATTCTTTGTGATGTTATAGTAAATGATTTTCCCTTTTAGGATAGTTCATTTTTAGTGTATAGAAATACAATGAATTTTTTTGTGTTTGATTTTGTACATGCAACTTTACTGAATTTGTTTACTAGTTCTAAAAGTTTTAGCATCCTTAGGGGCTTCTACATATAAGATCATGTTATCTGCAGGCAGATAACTTTACTTCCTACTTTCTTATCTGAATATCTTTTATTTATTTGCTCAGTCTAGGAGTTACAGTACTATGTTAAATATAAGGGGTGAAAAATGGGTATCCTTGCCTTATTCCTTACCTTACAGGAAAGCTTTTGCTTTTTCAACGTTGGGTATGATGGTAGCTGTGTGCTTGTCACATATGGCCTTTATAGTGTTGAGGTAATTTCCTCCCTGGTTTGTTAAAACCCCATGAAAGTGTACTGAATTTTGTCTACATCTACTGAGATGATCATTAATTTTTATCCCTTATTCTCTTAAGGGGGTATATCATATTTACTGATTTTGTTTGTTGAATTATCTGTGAATCCCAATTTATCAAGGCATATAATCCTTTTAATGGGCAGTTGAATTCAGTTTGCTAATATTTTGTCTAGGATTTTTACATCTTTGTTCATAAGGATGGGTCTAGAGTTTTCTTATGGCTTCTTTGGCTATGGTATCATGGTAATGCTGGTCTCATAAAATGAGTACTCTTCACTTTTTTTTCAAGAATTTGAGAAAGACTGGTGTTAGTTCTTTAAATATTTGGTAGAACTTACAGATGAAGCCATCTAGTTCTGGACTTTCCTTTGTTGAAAGGTTTTGATTACTTTTTCAATCTCCTTACTAGTTATATGTCTCTTTGGATTTTATATTTCTTCATGATTCAGTCTCGGTAGTTTGTATGTTTCTAGAAATACATTCTTTTTTTTAAGTTATCAATTTGTTGTTGTATAACTATTCATAGGAGATCCTTATGACCCCTTCTATTTCTGTGGCATAATTTGTAATATCTCCTCTTTAATTTGAGGTTTTGTCATTTGAGCCTTCTTTTTCTCACTTAATCTAACTAATGGTTTGTCAATATTGTTGAGGCGTAGAGTTAGGTTGTTGACTTGAAGTCTTTCTTCTTTGTACCCATTTTTATGTATTAATATTACTTTTTACACTCCATTTTTAAATTCTGCTATTCTTATCTCATGGCTTCCATTCTCAAAGTTACATAATGGCTGCCAGGAAGAACAGGCAAGACAAGCATAAAAGCCTCTCTGCTGAGCTGAGTCAGCCCACCACTAAGGTTCATTCATTGAGTTAAAATTTATATACAGTGAAATGTACAAATCTTATACATACAATTCAATGGGCATACTGTAAAACAAATACTCTAAGAGATAAAATATTTCCATAATGGCAGCAAATTCCTTTATGTCTCCTTTCACTCAATTCTTGTCCTCATAGGTAGCCACTGTTCTGGACACTTTTGCTATAAACTTTCCTATCAGTATTGTTTTTGCTGTACTCCATAATTTTTTTTAATAGAGAGGGTGAGTGGGGGGTGGAGCGGTAAGGTGGTGGGGAACTGGAGGGTGGAGGGAGGGGCAGAGGGAGAGAGTCTCAAGCGGACTCTATACTCAGCACAGAGCCCAAGGTAGGGCTCAATCTCAAAACACTGAGATCATGACATGAGCTGGAATCAAAACTTAACTGAATGAGTCCCCCAAGCACTCCTCCCAAAAATTTTGATATGCTGTGTTTTAATTTACCCTTTTTGTCAAGATAATTTCTAATTTCCCTTTTGATTTCCTTTCTGGCCCATTGGTTGTCAGAGTGCATTGTAAATTTCCATACAGGTGATGAATTTTCCAGTTTTTCTTCTGCTACTGCCTACTAGTTTCATTCCATCATAGTAACAAAAAATACTTGGTCTGGTTTCAATCTTCTTAAATTTTTTTTAAGATTTTATTTATTTATTTGAGAGAGAGCACAAGCAGGGGGAGAAAGAGAAGCAAGCTCCCCACTGAGCAGGGAGCCCGATGGGGGGCTTGTTCCCAGGCAGAGGCTTAACTGACCGAACCACCCAGGTGGCCCTCAATCTTCTTAAATTTGTTAAGACTCATTTAGTGATCTAACATGCAATCTATACTGGAGAAAGTCCTGTTTGTGCTTGAGAAGAATGTGTATCTGGTGTTGTTGAGCTTAATATTCCATATATATCTGATAAGTCCATTGGTCTAGATTGTTGGTCAAGTTCACTCTTTTCTCATCAATTTTCTGTCTGAATTGTCTATTCATTATTGTAAATGGGGTAGTAAAGTCTCCTATTATTATTGTATTAAAATCTATTTCTCCCTTCAATTCTGCCAATGTTGCTTTATATATAGAGATGCTTTAATGCTTGGTGTATACATATTTAAAATTGTTATAGCTTCTTGGTAAGTTGACCATTTATCATTTTATAATGTTATTTTTGTCCCTTGTGACTGTTTTGAATTAAGTCCATTTTTTTCTGATATAAATATGACCATCCCTGCTCTCACTTGGGTACCATTTGCATGGAATATAATTTCCATCTCTTCACTTCCAGCCTAAGTGTCCTTAAATCTAAAGTGAGTCCTCTGGACTCTGAAAAACAACCTGAGGGTTTTGAAGGGGCGGGGGGTGGGAGGTTGGGGGAGCCAGGTGGTGGGTATTGTGGAGGGCACGCATTGCATGGAGCACTGGGTGTGGTGTAAAACTATGAACTCTGTTACGCTGAAAAGAAATAAAAAAAAAAACACAAAAAAAAAAACAAAATAAAGTGAGTCCTCTGTAGACATCATTTAGCTAAAAATTATTTGTATATCAATTCAGACATGGCATTATTTTGATCAGATAGTTTAAATTTAAAGTAATTACTGATACATTAGAGAATCGATTCCATTTACTATAACACCAAGAACCATAAGATATCTGGGAATAAACCTAACCAAAGAGGTAAAGGATCTGTACTTGAGAAACTACAGAACACTTATGAAATTACCTGAAGAAGACACAGAAAGATGGAAGTGTATTCCATGCTCATGAATCAGAAGAATAAACATTGTTAAAATGTCTATACTGCCTAGAGCAATCTATACTTTCAATGCCATCCCAATCAAAATTCCACCCGCATTTTTCAAAGAGCTGGAACAAACAATCCTAAAATTTGTATGGAAACAGAAGAGACCCTGAATTGCTAAGGAGATGTTGAAAAAGAAAAACAAAACTAGGCATTACATTGCCTGATTTTAAGCTTTACTACAAAGCTGTGATTACCAAGACAGCATGGTACTGGCACAAAAACAGACATATAGACCAGTGGAACAGAGTAGAGAGCCCAGATATGGACCCTCAACGCTATGGTCAAATAATCTTGGACAAAGCAATAAAAAATATACAGTGGAAAAAAGACAGTCTCTTCAATAAATGGTGCTGGGAAAATTGACAGTTATGTATAGAAGAATGAAATTCGACCATTATTTTACATCATACACAAAGATAAACTCAAAATGGATAGAAGACCTCAACGTGAGGCAGGAATCTATCAAAATCCTAGAGTAGAAAGAACATAGGCAGTAACCTCTTCGACATCAGCCACAGCAACTTCTTTCAAGACATGTCTCCAAAGGCAAAGGAAACAAAAGCAAAAATGAACTTTTGGGACTTCATCAAGATCAAAACCTTCTGCACAGTAAAGGAAACAGTCAATAAAACAAAGAGGCAACCCACGGAATGGGAGAAGACATTCGCAAATGACACTACAGGCAAAGGGCTGATATCCAAGATCTATAAAGAACTCCTCAAACTTAGCACACACAAAACAGATCATCACGTCCCAAAATGGTCAGAAGACATGAAAAGACACTTCTCCAAAAAAGACATACAAATGGCTAACAGACACATGAAAAAATGTCCATCATCCTTAGTCATCAGGGAGATTCAAATCAAAATCACATTGAGATATCACCTAACACCAGTCAGAATGGCCAAAATCAACAAGTCAGTAAACAAAAAGTGTTGGAGAGGATGTGGAGAAAGGGGAAACCTCTCACACTGTTGGTGGGAATGCAAGTTTGTGCAGACACTTTGGAAAACAGTGTGGAGATTCTTAAGAAATTAAAAATAGGGGGCACCTGGGTGGCTCAGTGGGTTAAAGCCTCTGCCTTCAGCTCAGGTCATGATCCCAGGGTCCTGGGATCGAGCCCCACATCAGGCTCTCTGCTCAGCAGGGAGCCTGCTTCCCCCCCCCTCTGCCTGCTGCTCTGCCTGCTTGTGATCTCTGTCAAATAAATAAATAAAATCTTAAAAAAAAAAGAAATTAAAAATAGAGTTACCCTGCAATTGCACTATTGGATGTTTACCCCAAAGGTACAGATGTAGTGAAAAAAAGGGCCACCTGTACCCCAATGTTCATAGCAGCAATGACCACAGTTGCCAAACTATGGAAAGAGCCAAGATGCCCTTCAACAGACGAATGGATAAAGAAGATATGGTCTATATATACAATGGAATATTATGCCTCCATCAGGAAGGATGAATACCCACTTTTGTATCAACATGGACAGGACTGGAGGAGATTATGCTGAGTGAAATAAGTCAAGCAGAGAGAGTCAAGTATCATAGGTTTCACTTACTTGTGGAGCATTAGGAATAACACAGAGGACATTGGGTGAAGGAGAGGAGAAGTGAGTCGGGGGAAATTGGAGGGGGAGATGAACCATGAGAGACTGTGGACTCTGAGAAACAAACTGAGGGTTTTAGAGAAGAGGGGTTGGAGAGGGTGGGTGAGCCTGGTGGTGAGTATTAAGAAGGGCATGTATTGCATGGGGCACTGAGTGTGGTGCATAAACAACAAATCTTGGAACACTGAAAAAATAAAATAAGGTAAAATAAAAATAAAAAATAAAGTAATTACTGGTACAGAAGGACTTAGTACTGCCATTCCATTCATTATTTTCTATCTTTTGTCCTTTTGTCTGTCATTTCCTCTCCTGGTGTCTTCCTCTGTGTTTCATTAATTTTTTTTTCCTTGTAGTATACTTTGACTCCTCTCATTTACTTTTCTGTGTTTTCTACACATATTTTCTTTCTGGTTACCAGAATAAACTTATAATAGTTTATTTTAAGCTAATAACAACTTAACTTCAATCTCATACAAAAACTTTATACTTCTACTTCTCCCCATCCGTATTTTATGTGTTGATGTCACAATTTACAAGAGGAATAGAAGGCATGGGAAAAGAAAGCTCTGTCACTGGAGAAACACTTATGAATGTCATATCCCAAGGTGCAACCCCACTGAAAGAAGGAAATTTAATCAGATTCTGGAGAACTCTCCCTATATTGTACCATAGATCACACCATTAGGATTCTATTACAATAACAGTGAATTACAGCTGAACTTGCTGGGAGATATAAACTATGTCTGAGGAGGAGGACTTCAGAAAGCCCATAGTCAAGAAGAGACAAAAACTAGAGGAATTTGAAGCATTCAAAAGAAGCATCTGCTACCTGGATAAAAAAGAAACATTAAGCAGAGCCCAATTTTTAGCCAAATTAAAATCAATCCTCACTGGAAAGCTCTTTCTACCTCAATTTCTATAGCACAAAACAAAATTACAAAGCATGTCAAAAAGCAAGGAAAATCAGTATAAAAAGAGTAAACTAATCACCAGAACCAGACTCAGAGATGACACAGATGTTGATGTTATCAGACAAGGAATCTAAAATGACTATAATTAATATGTTAAGGGCTATAAAGGAAAAAGTAGGAAACATGTAAAAACAAATGAGTAATGTAAGAACTGTAAAAAGAGAGATGGAAACTGAAGGAAAAAATAAAAAGGAAATGTCAGGAATCAAAACCACTGTTATAGAAATGAAGAATGTCTTTAATGTCCTGAGGGTAGACTTAAAATGACCCAAGAGAGAGTTAGCGAGTTTGAAGATAGGTCAATAGAAATGTAAATTAAAATATGAAGAGAGAGAAAAAAGGAATAAAAATTGATACAATATAAAAAATGGCAACATGTGTTTAATTGGAACAGTAGAAAAAAGAGAAACCAGAGAAAAGAAATATTTGAAGTAATAATGGTTGAGAACTTTTCAAATTGATCACAGGCATCAAAGGGCAGAAATTGGAAATTCAGAAAACACAAAACATCATAACAAAACAATAAGAACAAAAAGGCATGTTGGTATACTATATTCAATATTCAGAAAACATAAGAGAAAATCTTGAAAGAACAGAGACAAAAAATACCTTCCTACAGAAGAACAAGACTAAACTGCAGTGGACAGCTCATCAGAAACCATGCAAGCAAGAAGAAAGGAGAGTAAAAATTGTTAACTGTTAAAAGAAAAAAAAAAACACCAACCTAGAATTCTATATTTGGTTAATTACCCTTTGGAAGTGAAGGGGTAATACTTCCTCATACAAACAACAACTGAAAATTCATTGTTAACAGATCTGACCTCCAAGAAATGTCAAAGAGCTTTTTTTATTCAGGTAAAAAAGAGGGATGTATGTCAAAAACGTGGATCTACATAAAGGAAGAGAGAGAAAGAATAAATAAAGGTAAAATAATCTTTTATTTTTCTAATTCTTAATCTAAAAGATAACTATTGGCTTAAAGTAATAATAGTAACAGCATATTGTGTGGTTACAGTATGTGAATGAGTTAAAGGAAAGGAAAGGAAAAGAAAAAGAAAAAGAAAAGAAACAGAAAAGAAAAGAAAGAAAAAGAAATATCACAAGGGATGGAAGGGAAAAACTGAGAAAACATTTTTTACATGCATGTACATTTCCACATGGCACTGTTGTGTTATCTGAAGGTAGACATATATTACTTAAAAATGTATATTATAAACTCTGCAGCAACCACTAAAAAGGAATTATAATTGATACATGAGGGGAGCAGATCTAATGGTATTATATAAATGCTCGAACCCAGGGGTGGTAGAAAAAAGAAACAACAAAGAAGAACCATAACAAATGTGACAAATGGAAGACATATATACATGGTAGATACTAATCTAATTATATCAATAATCACTTTTGATGTGAATAGTATAAATACATTAAAAGATCTCATCGCAGTTAAAAAGCAAGTCCCGTCTATGTTTTCCACAAAAAAAAATCAACTTTACATACAAATATACCACAAAAGTAAATGGGTGGAGGGGCACCTGGGTGGCTCAGTGGGTTAAGCCTCTGCCTTCGGCTCAGGTCATGGTCTCAGGGTCCTGGGATCAAGCCCCTCATCAGGCTCCCTGCTGAGCAGAGAGCCTGCTTCCCCCTCTCTCTCTGCCTGTCTTTCTGCCTACTTGTGATCTCTCTCTCTCTGTCAAATAAATAAAATCTTAAAAAAAAAAAGTAGAAGAATACACCATGTTAAGACAGAAAGCTGGAGTAGCCATTTTAATTTTTAATTTTTGACAAACCACATGTCTCAATAGATGCAAAAAATGCTTCTGACAAGATTCACCAATCCCTCATGATGAAAAAAAACAAAAACAAAACCCTCTCAATGAACTAGACATAAAGGGAAATTACCTTAACGTAATGAAAGCCGTATGTACAAAGCCCACAGCTAATAATAATGAATTGTGAAAAACAAAGTTCTTTCTCTAAAATCACAGCCCAGAGGAGCCTAAGAAGACATGCTGACTAAATGTAATGTGGTGCCCTGAATGTGATCCTGAAACAGAAAAAAACATTAGGTAAAAACTAAGGAAATTTGAATAAAGTATGAAATTTGATTAATAACAATGTATCATATTGGTTCATTGATTGTGACAAATGTACTATACTAATCCTAAAATGTTAATAATAGGAAAAAATATGGTGAGGTATATGCAAAATCTCTGTACCAGTTTTGTAACTATTCTGTAAATCTAAAACATTCTAAAATTAAAGTCATTAAAATTAATTTTATTTATTTTTACTTTATAGTTTCAATTGAATTAACATGACCCACTAAAATGAAACCATCACTATTTTTAAGGTGGACATAACAGAATCCAGAGTCTTCATACATAATATTTTCCATGTCTTGGATGCTAACCAAAATTACTTGATACGTGAAGGATCAGGAAAACATGACCTATTCCCAGGGGAAAATACAATCAAACAGGCTAACCCACATGTTAGGGTTATTAGTCAAACAAACTAGTATAACTCAACGAAGTTATAACCTCAAAGAAACTAGTTTAACTGTAGTTTTCAAAAGCTGGTCTGGGAACCCCTTCAAAGAATCTGCAATGGCAAAACAATTTCCATAAAAATACTATCTCAGGAGAGAACAGTGAAGTTTTCCAGGGGCTTTATAAGATGTGATGATTTCATTCTTCTAACATCATCAGACATAATTTTTCTTTTTAAAAAATACTAGTTTTAATTTCCAACATGGTAAATATTGATAAATATAATCCATACAAACAGTATCTCTTTGGGAGGTCTCAAAAGGAAAAAAAAAAGCAATCAAAGCTCTTTCAGCTGAAAAATATATATAAATTAATTTAAATTAATTAATAATAAAAATTTAAGGGGCGCCTGGGTGACTCAGTGGGTTAAAGCCCCTGCCTTCAGCTCAGGTCATGATCCCAGGGTCTTGGGATCGAGCCCCGCATCGGGCTCTCTGCTCAGCGGGGAGCCTGCTTCCCCTTCTCTCTCTGCCTGCCTCTCTGCCTGCTTGTGATCTCTGTCTGTCAAATAAATAAATAAAATCTTTAAAAAAATAAAAATAAAAAAATAAAAATTTAAAAATGAATAGCCTTTTTGAATATTGGGCCAGAGCAAAAAAGGAAATCAAAATGAAAATTACAAATTATCTACAAAGTTATCTAAAGGAGAATAGAACTCAGTTCATTTGATGTGGGAATATAACTCCTGAGAGATGATATTGTATGATGGTAGATCAGACTGCCAGGAAATATGTGATTCTAGTTACTTAGCCTCTTTCTCCTTTAGTGTTTTTACCTACAAAATGGTGATGATTTCAGTACCTCTCCAGTAGGTAATAATTAAAGATGCACATGAACACTGAGGAGTCTGGCAAATAGCAAGTATTCCAGAATGATTTCTAATTGTTGTATTCATTCCTCCTTCCCCTCCCTTTTCTCTTATTCTTTTCTTTTGCTACTCTCTTCCATGAGTTTCTTTTACTCTTTTTAACAAAATATACGTTAAAAAAAGAATGAACAATTGATACAACAATATTGTTGATTCTCAAAACTACCTTCTTGATTTAAAAGATCCATATACAAAAAAGTATACATTGTATGATTTCTATTAAGTTCCAAAATGAGAAAATTAATCTGTGGTCATAAAAATCATGAGTTGATGACCTGGGCATCAAGGACTGACTGCAAGGAGGTACAAGGGGGTGATAGATGCTCTTGATAGGATTGTGGGTTTTAAGAGTGAATTTATTATCAAAACTCACAGAAGTAAATACTTAGAATCTGAACATTTCACCATATATAAAGTTACCTCAGTTAAAAACCACATATTATGATATGCCCTAATAACAAAGTGAAACTTTCCAGAATTAGCAACACTTTTATAGTTGACAGATATTTTCTCATTTGTATATAAAACATGACTGTTTGTATGCAGATAGGGAATGTGTTCATGGTCTCTGTTATTTTGTATATAAATTTTTACCTTCAACTTTTCTTTTAAACGTGGTTTCCTTTTTAAACCAAAGATTTGGTTTCAATTTTATCCATAGTATTTAAAAAAATCAATACTAATTAAGCAAAAACAATCTAAGAGTTCGAGTTGTCATATGAAACACAGAAATAATATCTCAGATATAAAATCTCCCTTGATTCTATTATAAGAAAATTGACCATTTAATTCTTCATCAAGCTGGATACTTTTCAGAATTAAAGGTAACACTATTTATAACTCAGGACATTATGCTGTGGTCACCCTAACTAGATTATAATAATAACAAATGAGAAGATGTACATGAAATTGCAAAGCTCTTTACCACCTAACAGATGACAGTTTTTATGCTAAATGGACTTTAAAAAGCCAAATTTTGCTTCTAAAATCTGATCTTGTCTTTTTTTTCCCTAGTACCCAACTTCTATTAGATTCAAAGTATTTAGAACTAGGGGCATTATGGCTGAATGTGCCTCAAAGTTTGTGCACCGAGATGATTTTAGCATGGCATTCTATATCAAACTCATGTGTAAAGTGAAAAAGTCAGAAAATCAAAGCTATTTTTAGTAATAAGTGATCATATACAGGTGTAGATATATCTCCTTTGACACAGGTTTATATTTCAATTATAAATTTTAAAATGTTCAAGTAGTTGCAGTCATAAATGTAATTTTCTTCTGTAATACCTTTATTAGATGTTTTTCAGTTTCAAGCTCAATTTTTTCATTTGTAACATCAATGAATCAGTAAAAAGCATACCACTTCAACCACCATTCATTTAAAAATGGAATTAAAAAAAATTATCATTGAATTCTATTAGAATGCTGCCAGGACCACGGTCTATAAAGACCTCTTGCCCTGTGCAGCTTTCTATGAGAAAGTGAGGTAGCACTACTTTACCCTTGCGTCAATAGCCAGCCCCTGGCCTCCATTATAACCGAAATGGCTGTTTCAAGAGCAGTACCACAGATGTGGAAGTTTTAACTTGACAGAACGGAGGAGGGATCCAGACTAAACAGATTTCAATAAAAGTTATGCAGAAAGATAACTAGCTGGAAGCACTGCTATTCATGAAATTATGGCCAGGAAGAGACAGCATTCTCTCAAGCTATTGAAGTTGTTACAGGCAATTTTCAGAGAAATTGTATTACTAGTGGTTTTAAAAGAAATGTCAGTAAAAGGTAGCTTCCTGTTTCTATTTAGCAACTGGTACATAGCTGAAAGGGAAGAATCAATGGAGCAGGAACCAGCTGCACTCTCTGTGATTTCCATGTCTGCAGGTAGAGTTTCCAGTAATCGGCCATGCATTTTTTTTTTTTTTAAGTCAACAATCGTTTTTTCTACTATATAAGTATTCTGGCACCATACTAGGCCCTGGGGACATGGGGGTGAAGGAAACAGACAAATTCCCTCTTCTCATGGCATTGACACACTATTGGAGGAAAAATAGAAAAGAAATAAAATAAACAAGTAAATTACACAATTTATAATTATAAATAAATGAACTAGAGGAAAATAAAGCAGAGAAGGCGGTGGAGGGTGGTGGACCATTGCAAATTTTAAACTATGTGGTATGCGAACCTCGCTAAGAGCAGTGAATAGTGCCTGTATGGAACCGGGTACTGTGTAAGCATTAATGGCAAGTTACCTCTCTATGCACAGTGGGAATAAATTCATTTGATGGCTTGAAATGTAGCCAGTGTAGGAAGTAAAAAGAAACTGACTCTCTAGGCTAGCATTTCAGAAAGTCTGAATCTGACCTGTACCAGAGTCACCTTAGGGACACATTAAAATGCAGACTCCTCACTCTCAACCCACAGTTAGTGAATCAGAACCCCCGGGGCAAGTATCCTGGGAGTCAGGCATTTATCAAGCCTTTTGGATGATTCAGAGGAGGGACTCTAACACTTGAGTACTGACTATCTACTGCAGAAACATCAAGACCCAAGTAAAAATCCACATAACTATTTATTTTACACATATTTCCTGTGTGTTCTCAACTATGTAACTAAAGGGTATAAGGAGAGAGATCCATGTTTCAGATGGTCCTGACCAAATTAGGCAACTAGTTATAAAAATAAATTAACAAAACAATGTAAAAGAGGCTTGTGATGTTCTTATGGATTTAGTTTTAGCTTAGGAAAACAGAGCTGAGGAAATTGCTGATTTTTTTCCTCATCCTTTAGCCTTGTAAAAATAACTCCTGCATGGAAAGGCCTTGAATTAAATATTCTGTACCCATATCAGCTTCTGTCTTATCATCCTCATGGATCACTATGGCCAATGATGTGTTCCATGTAAAAAAGAAATTTTTTTATGGTTGCAGGAATTCCATGACATTACCACAAACATTCCCACTCAGTTGCCTCTTCATTTGGTAAACAGTTATTGAGGCCTGCCATATGAAAGTATTCAAAGTCTACAGGAAGAGACGGACCAATAGATGAGTGCCACACAATATAATAGAGGTATCTGAACTATGCACTTTAGAAGCACAAGGACAAAGTCACTAACTCCCTGGGCTTCTGGGGATTTTTCACAAAGGAGATGATACTTGGATTGGGGCTTAAAGTATGAGTTAGACTTTGCTGGTAAAGGAAGAGGGTTTAACAGCAGACATCATAACAGGTACAGACACACTAATGCAAAAGAGTAGAAGTTCACCCCCCACTATACTACAACTATGCAAAAGCCATCTAGCTTCTGTATTTTCTATAAAAAGCTGATAATCATCATCACTGGACAATGAAGAAGTTGCCAAAAAATACTGCCAATTAATAGAATCAGTGTTCTCTAATCCAAGTGGTTTTTTAAAATTTAAACCAGCTTCTCACAGATAAATAACCAACAGTTCCAAGTTCAACTCTATGTCAGAACCATTTTTTTTTTTCCTCTCCCGAACAAGATGGTGGCTGAACATCGGAGAAGCTGTCCAAATGAATGCATTGGGGGAAAAAACACTCTGGTGTCCTTTTTACTGGTTTCTGCAGCAGGACGGATTCTCATCATTATTGCTATAAATGGGGAGGGTGGGGTGTTAGGAGAAGCTATCAGTTTACTTCTTCTGTGGTATGTTCTCATGGCTTTATCAGGATCTAGTGGTCCTCCCTGGAAATTTTTTTTCTCATGGCAGTGTGAATACTCTTTAAATTTTGGCTTTCCCTGTTTTCTTTTGCTGAACCAAGCAGCCTATCCTAAAGCCCTCAGCTAAAATTGGTGCCAGTTAACCCCTACTGTAGTGAGCCCTTTTGTAAAGAAGCTCTAGTAACTATATCTCTAATAACTATATCTCTTTGGTAAAATGACTTAAATGTGATGTGCCTCAACTTTCTCATTTGTTAAATGGGGATAATGTTAGTACCTTCCTAAGTGTGTGGTTGCACAGATTAAACAAGTAAATAAATATAATGTGATGAGAAGGGTGCCTGGTATATTTACAAAGTCAATGCATCTTTACTATTGTTATTAGTTCTTCATTCCCCTTTGAGGCATGTAGGAAAATGGGTCTTTTCTTTGTTATATGCATGGAACTGTGAGCCAGGTCACCTATGAGCTGCATCTTTCTGCTACAGTTACTGCCCCTATCATGTTAGCATGCAGTCACCCTGCATGGCAGTCTCTGAATGATCTTTTTCTTCAACTTAAAAAAAAAAAAATTCTGGGCACCTGGGCAGCTCAGCCAGTTAAACTTAGGTCATGATCCCAGGGTCCTGTAATCAAGCCCCACATCAGGCTCCCTATTCAGTAGGGAGTCTGCTTCTCCCTCTCCCTCTGCCCTTCCCCCAACTCCTATATGTTCTCTCTCTCTCTCTCTAGTAAATAAATGAATAAAATCTTTTTTAAAAAAATCTCTCTCTCTTCTTGGGATTTTGCCTCAGAGAAGTGAGGTAAGAATACACTACAGATCTTACTACCTTTGTCTTTTCTTCCTGTAAGACCCTGCGCCACAAGGCATAGACTATTACTCCTTTTTATCTTCCTTTTCCCTATGTCATGACCTAAAAACGTCTGTATGACATGGAGTAAAATTCTCTGTTCAAGATTTCCAGAACTAGCTCTTGATATTAATGTTACCATGGACTTCCAAAATTCTATTCTGAATATCAGACGCTCAACATTAATTCCTTCTCTTTATCTTCTTGACTAACAGTCCTAGCCCCATTTATAACAAATAATGCCTCTTTAAAAATAGTAAGAAAATAACACACAATGAAATGTAAATAAGGAAAAGCACATGCACATATTTCAAAAATATTATTCTCATTTTCTCCATGAGTATTAAAGAGTTTAGTGTGTCAGAATGCAGGAAATAGTGATTAATTTGGTGCTATATGTATACAATTGATTGATGTATCTGTGTGTGAGTGCAGGGGGCATTTAGGGGAGAAGGGAGGTGGGTAAAAAGGCTAGCAGATCACATGTAAGAAGCCTATTTCAGCAGAGATGAAAAGAGCATTATATGCCACGCTAAGTAATTTTTGTTTTTCATTTAGTTGAATTAATAATACTGTGTATTAAGTGAGGTTTACATTTTATGTCCATTTCATGTGTTAGAAAACAAAAGCCCTGAGATATTAGGCTATTCTATGTTATCATCACTGTAATTGTCAGAGCTGGGACAAAAATTCAATATTCCTGATTTATAATCCATCATATTATATGGTTTCATTTTGTTTTTTTTAACTTCAAGCAACTTCTTCAGAGAAGTTATAAATTGGCATTTTCACTTTTGAGATAAATGAGATAAATCAATAGAACAATTACTTAAATCAAAAACATTTCACTGCTTCTGAAATTCCTGTGCCTCGAGCAAAAGAAAATCCCAAGGCTGTGTTCAATAAGATCCTCTGATATATTTATTGCTTGCCTATTACTCACTGTCTTACTTGCTTTCACAGTTGGTAAAGACTCAGTAATTCTAACTATGAGGATATCAGATTGCATTGGTGTACAATCTAGATGATGTTATTTTTTTAAGCCATACGATTTTCTGAAAATAAATAAAGTTTCAAAAGTGTCTGCTGGATTAATTGCAAATCTTTTATGGAGATCTCCTTAAGTGTATTCTTTTATAACATGGTGTCACTTAACAAAGACCTAAGAGATACAACAAGTTGTCCAGTTACATTTTCTGAAACTAATGTGAGTCTGTCTGAAATATCACTTAGAATCATCTTAGGTAAGTCTATTTGCTAATAGGGCATAGGATAAAATACAGTTCTGAAATTAAATGATTACTTTGGACTATGTAAGCAGCCAGTATGATCAATTCATGACAGAAAGTAAATTCTTTATACAAATAATTTAGCTGCTGTTTTCATTGAGAGTCCAAATATTTAATTCATTTAAGCAAATATTTATGGAGTGTCTATTGTTTTGCCACTGGAGATGTATAGATAAATGAGGCAGATAGCTACCACCTAATGAAGCTTACAACTGCAACAAAGGTTAGAAGGAAAAAGAGTGTCTATGAGAGTTTCTACTAAGTAAACCTTAACTAATGTGAAGTGTCAGGGAATGCTTCTACACAGAAGTGATCCTTAAGCAAAGACATGAAAACTAAGTACAATGTACCCAGATGACTAGTCAGAGAAAGATATTCCCAGAAGAAGGAATAGCATACACAAAGGCTCTGGCTGGAGATAAGGGGAGTTTAGGGTGTTCAAGGAATGACAAAACTCTGTATTGGCAGAAGCAAAGCAAGGAGGTAGACAGGGTCTGATCAACAGGTAAGTTAAGTATTTTAAAATTTAAGAGAAAATGAAAGCCACTGAAAAATATAAGTAAAATAGAATCGTGGTTGGTTTTTATTTTTAGAAGATTACTTCAGGTCAGAGCCATGGTGCATGCAACTCAGGGAGGCACCATTCACGTTCACCATTCACCATTCATAGGAAATCCCTGCACCAGATACTATGCTCTGCTCCAGAGGATGGACCAGAGGTGATGAGAGTGAAAACAAGATTGTCATGGTAAGAGAACGCATTGGTGGAGGCAAGAGATGACTGTGGCTCAGATTTAGGTACAATAAAAGTAATACAGGGAAGTGGAAGCATTTGGCAGACATTAAAGAGGTGGAATTTATAATATATAATGTGAGATTATATATAGAAGCTGATATAGAGAAAACATCACGAATGATTCATTGATTCCTGTTTGGTTAGTTGTGGGTGCCATTTTGTGGTATAGGAGCAGAGGAGGTAGGATGCATCAGACCTTCAGCTTGGGGCATGAGAGTTTTAAAGAACCAGCATGGATCATATGGTGGAGATATAGAATAAAATGTTTGGTATTTTGTTCTGGAGCTCAGAAGATAAATTTGAGCTGGAGAGATAAAGTTGGGAATAATTACTATATAGATGGAACTAAAGTCCCCAAAGTGGTAAAATCAATAAGTAAGATTAGGTAGACAGAGAAGAAAAGAGGAACTGGGGTGAAACCCTCAGAACTTGTACAGGTAAGTCTAATAAAGGAAAGGTAGACAAAGAGATAGAAACAAAGTCATGGCAATGGCATGGTGTCAAGGGAATCAAGTCTTTTAAAGTAGAGTAAGTGTTTAGTCATGTCTAAGGGTGCTAAGAGGTCAGAAAGAGTGTCCATTACATCCTGTGATATGGAAGACATTTCCACAGATGTGTCTGGGGCAGCAGATATATTGGACTGACTTGGGTAGTGAATGGGGGATGAAGATATAGGAATGACAAAAAATCTGACTATGAAGTGAGCAAGAGAGAAACAAACTAGAGAATAATATGAGGTCCAAAGATTTAAAAGAGGATGGAAAGCATCTAGTACAGAGGGAAGTTCTGAATATATATAAGTAGCATAAGAACACCAAGAGAATGAAAAATGGGGAAGGAAGGAGATTCTGAGCATACCAGAGAATTTGGCTTAGGAAGAAGGAAAAATAATCCCTCCACTGGGTTGAATGGAAAGGCATAAGGGAAGTGCAAGCAAGTTGGTAGATTTGGCTGTGAGAAGTTGTATTGGGTGGTTCTGGGATCATGACCAATGGCTTCTGCTTTCTCTGCAATGTACAGGATTTACCATATTTAGACTGATCATCCTATCAGTGTCTAAGAATTGGGATCCAGGATAAATAGAGTTCTGGGCTTCTCACAACACCATAATTGGTTTTGGAAATGTACTGAAATGATCATTGCAAGGTAGAATTATTTTAAACCCATGAAACTCAAGTTTCCCATTTTCAATTGTGGAGAAAATTAATATTGCAAGAAATTACTCTCTAATTAATTACTCTTAAGAAATTAATACTCTAAGAAATTACCATTTGGTAATGTGGTGAGATAAGCCATGTGTCACCTCACAGATCAGAAAAAATAAAGCTACTCTGTGAGGTCAATTGGCTATCATCCAAAAAATGATGGTGAAGACAATAATAGCACCTTCCCTAAACCCAAATTCATGACTATTACTCATTCCTTCCTCTGAATTTATGCAGCACATTGTTTTAAACTCTGTTTAGGTTATTATTTTAATCATCTCTGCACTGGAATTGGTTATTTGTATGTTTTAGTCTTCTGCTACATTTTCCCTCGACTTGAATGACCGTGTGTTGAATGACTATTTACACCGGATTTCTAAAATAGTGCCCTATGCAGTAATAAACCTCACTTAATAATTCACTGAAGAATTAGTATTGATTGCTTCTGTATGCCAGATATTGTGTCACACACTGACTACATAATACAGAAACAAAACAGATAGGTTTCCTGTTTGCATAGAATTCACAGTCCAGTGGGAAAAATAGGCCTTAAGCAAATAGAAGAACTGAATACATAATTCAAAATTTTGATGAGTCACTGAGCAAAAGAACAGCATGATATGAGAGAAAGAAAGTGAATTAATTTTATATTAAGCAAAAACTTTGAGGAGGTTGCAAATAAATCAGTTTCTCAATTCCAACATTATTGACATTTTCACTGGACAATTCTTTGTCATAGAGAGCTGCCATCTACCATTACAGAATGTTTAGCAGTTTCCTGACCTCTACCTATTAGATTCCAAAAACACCATCCCAGTAGTAACAACCAAAAATGTCTCAAGACACCACCAAATCACAGCTGGAGAGAGCCACTATTTAAATGGAGACCAAATATGTAAGAAGTAGGAAGGAGATAAAAGGACAGAGGAACATTATTCCAGGAAGAAGAAACATTATGGGAAGTCCACGGGGGCAGAAAAGAGCTCAGAACCTCCTTTAAAGAACTAAAGGAGGCCAGCATGTCAAGAATATATTAAATGAGGGAAAGATCAGTGCAAAGTGGGGGGGAGAAAAAGACAGCAAACAGGTTAAAAGAAGGGTTTTGCGTGTATTGTCAAGAGTGTAGAATTTATCCTAGGAGAAACAAGAAGCTACAGGAAAGTTTTCAGTGGGAAAGTGGTAAGACTAAAAAGATGCAACTCATTTTTAAAATTTGTAATTATGTAATTTAAAAATTTTACTTATTTAAGTAAAGCTCCAACTCACAACCCCAAGATCAAGAGTTACATGCTCTTCCAACTAAGCCAGCTAGGTGCCGTGAAATTCATATTTTTTCTGGTTGCTCTGTTAAGAATGAATAAGAAACTGGGAATGGAAATGAGGAGGCCAGCTAGGGGCCATCACCATTTTCCAGGATGGTGGCTTGGGCTAGAGTGAAGGATGTAGAGGTGCCAAGAAGTAGACACAGCAAAGCTATATTTTGGGAGAAGAAACGTAGAACTTAGTGTATACATGATTGTTTAATGAAAGGGAAGAAAATTATGTGAGACCTCCACTGATTTGTAAATGTATATATTATATTTGTGTTACTTGCCCCCCCAAGTGATAAAATTTTTGGTTGATACTAGTCCTATGTCTTTCTATTATAATTAAAAATTCCAAACTTCTTCCATATGAGAATCCTACAAATATGCAGCCTTATATGCTCTAGACCACTACATTTTCCACTCCACCTGATCTTCTCTATTCTGGCCTAAAATTCAAAGGACTTTCAATAGCTCAGTTCATGGAATAGCTTGCATTCTGTTAACCTACATCTGTGTGTCTGTTCAGTTATAGCCTCTAAAACAGAATGGTTTACCTTAGGTATTGCTCTCAAAAAGTATAAAGAGGAATAAAAATATTTCCAATAGACATACTCCACTATTTATTCAACTTGAAGTTGCATGAGTGAAAAAGTCATGGAAAGGCATGTTATGCAAACATGCTGCTACGCCATATCTTTCTTATCCTATAAATTTGCAATTAGAGTCAAGCCTCTAAATGTAATATTTCATGATGACTAACTTTATGGTATGTTGTATCTGTCAGAGTTTAAGTCATTATAATAAAAGGAATTATAGATTTAGATTAAAAGGATGGAAAAGTCAAGGTCAGAAAAGTCACCACTAACAAGCTAGTCTGCAACCTGCCCTCTGGAAGGGCAGAGAAAAGATATCACTATGTCCACCTAATTATTTAGAACCTTCTCTGAATTGGATGACTAGTATACATGAGCCTGAAATATAAATATCTTCACACTGTTCATCCTGAGTCCTCTCATTTATTAGATATAATTATCTATCCATCTATCATCTATTGGTCAATTGATCTATATTTTCAAATCTTGCTTCTCCCAAGTCATATCTCAAAAAGCCAATGTAAGATCATAACTATGACATGGGGAGATGGAGAGGAGAAGGGAGTTGAGGGAAATTGGAAGGGGAGGTGAACCATGAGAGACTATGGACTCTGAAAAACAACCTGAGGGGTTTTGAAGGGGGGGGTGGGAGGTTGGGGGAGCCAGGTGGTGGGTATTGGGGAGGGCACGTATTGCATGGAGTACTGGGTGTGGTGCAAAAGCAATGAATATGGGCGCCTGGGTGGCTCAGTGGGTTAAGCCGCTGCCTTCGGCTCAGGTCATGATCTCAGGGTCCTGGGATCGAGGCCCACATCGGGCTCTCTGCTCAGCAGGGAGCCTGCTTCCCTCTCACTCTATCTGCCTGCCTCTCTGCCTACTTGTGATCTCTCTCTGTCAAATAAATAAATAAAATCTTAAAAAAAAAAAGCAATGAATACTGCAAAATCAATGAATACGCTGAAAAGAAATTAAAAAAAAAGATCATAACTATGTCAATTTCCCTTTCCTACACTCCCTTAGGCCACTCATAGAGTGCTATGCTGCTAAAATCTTAACTTCCTGGTGGTACTACTCTACAATACAGACTCTGTAAATCATGCCTAATTTCTTTTCTTGTATATGTTATAGACCCCACACTAGGTTTTTATTCATTCTTCTTTAAACAATCAGTAGTCTTTTATATAAATTTAAATAATAAGAAAAATACAATGTATATTCACACAGTTACCACTGACTATGTTCTTTGGTCCCTTTTGTAGATCCATATGTTCATCTGCTCTTATTTTCCATCTGGCTAAAAGAATTCCTTTGTCATAGTGTGATCTGCTGCTGAGGGGTTATTTTGCTTTGTGTGTCTGGAGATCTCTTATTTTCCTTTTGTTTTTAAAAGACGTGTTTGATGGATATAGATTTTTTGGTTGACTTTCTTCTCTTTCATTACTTCAGACAGGCTACTCCACTGTATTGAATAGCTTGTATTGTTTCTGATAAGAAATCATGATATGCCTTGGTATTTCTTAAACCTTTTCAATCTGCTAATATATAATTTTCATCATATTTGAAAAAAATTTGACCATTATTTCCTCAAAATGTTTTTCTATCCTGCTTCCACTTAACACTTCTTCAGATACTCTAATTATATATATATATATATATATATATATATATATATATATATATATATATGTATCAGGCTGCTTAAAGTTATCCTGCAGCTTACAGGTATTCTATTAATTTATTTTAAGTCTTTTAAAGTTTTTCCCCCTCTATATGTTTTCTTTCAAATAATTTCTCTTATGTCTTTGAGTTCAGTAATCTTTCCTTTACAATATATAATCATCCTTTTACACTCATCTAGAATATTTGTCATCTCTGACTTTGTACTTTTCATCTCTGGAAGTTTAATTTGGGTAACTGTATGTAAACAACATCTGTATTTACCATGTTCAATCTTTTCTTTAGCTTCGTGAACATACAGAACACAGTTATAGTAACTGCTTTAATATCTTTGTCTGCTATATCTGACATTTGTGTCAGTTATGGGTTGGTTTCAATTGACTGAGGTTTCTCTTCACTATAGAATGAATTTTCCTGCCTTTGGGCATGCCTGGTACTTTCTGACTGGGTGTCAAGCACTTTCATTTTACCTTATTGGATGCTAAATACATACTATTTCTATTCTTGAGCTTTGTCCTGGGATGTACTTATTTGGAAATAGTTTGGTTACTTTCAATTTTACTTTTAAGATGAAATCAAGATTAGTCTAGGGCTAATTATTCTCCATTATTAAGGCAAGATCTTTCTGGAGTGCTCTACCCAGTGATCTATGACTTATGAGTTTCCTCAGTCCAACTAATAAAGAAAGGTACCATTCCTGTCTGCAGTGGTCTCTGGGTACTATGCCCTCTAATCATTTTTGGTAGTTCTTTCCTAGCTTTGGGATATGTCCTTATATATATTTACCTACCAGTAATCTTCTAAATAATATCCAGGTATCTCTCTATATTCAACTTTCTACTCACTAGTACTTTTCCAATGAACTCCAGCTCCCTTGACCTCTGAAAATTCTGATAGTTTCTTCCTTAACCAGTGAGACTGCTGAGCCATACCTAGATTTCCTCTTGCACCCCAGCTTGGTAAATTTCTCAAGGTGGTAGATTGGGATAATCATAAGACTCACCTTATTCATTGCTCATGTCTTGAGTGTTATCATCCTTTGTAGTCTTATCTCTAAACTTCTGAAAATTATTGCTTAATTCATTATGGACAGGTTTTTTACTTGTTTTAGGTGGGAAGGTAAATCTGTTTCCTGATGCCTTTTGTCTAAGATCAGGAATGAGACAAGGATGCCCACTCTTGCCACCTGTACTTAACATGGTACACCGGAAGTCCTAGCCACAGCAATCATATAGGAAAAAAAGAATGAGAGGCATCCATACTGTTAAAGGAGAAGTTTAACTGTCACTATTTGCAGATGACATGATATATATGGAAAACCCAAAAGACTCCACCAAAAAAAACTCCACAGGTAATTAATGAATTCAGTAAAGTTGCAGGATACAAAATTAATACCCAGAAGTTGGTAGCATTTTTATACAATACTAACAAAGTAGCAGAAAGAGAAATTAAGAAAACAATTCCATTTATGATTGCACCAAAACCAATAAAATACCTAGGAATAAATTTAACCAAGGTGGAGAAAGACCTATACTCTGAAAACTATAAAACACTGATGAAGGAAATTAAAGATGACACAAAACAAAAATAGGAAAATATTCCACGCTCATGGATTGGATGAGTGAATATTATTAAAATATTCATACCACCCAAAGCAATCTACAGATTCAGTGCAACTCCTATCAAAATACCAATAGCATTTTTCACAGAACTAGGACAAATAATATTAAAAATTGTATGGAACCACAGAAGACCTCAAATGGCCAAAGCAATCTTGAGAAGGAAAAACAAAGCCAGAGGTAACGCAATCCTAGATTTCAAGATATTCTATAAAGCTGTAGTAATCAAAACAGAATGGTCCTGGGACACCTGGGTGGCTCAGTTGGTTAAGCGGCTGCCTTCGGCTCAGGTCATGATCCCAGCGTCCTAGGATGACTCCCACATCGGGCTCCTTGCTCCGCGGGGAGCCTGCTTCTCCCTCTGCCACTCTGTCTGCCTGTGCTCCTCTCTCTCTCTCTCTCTCTCTCTCTCATAAAAAAACAAAACAAAACAAAACAAAACAAACAAACAAAAAAAACCCAGAATGGTCCTAGCATAAAAAAAGACACATAAATCAATGGAACAGAAATCTCAGAAAGAAACCATAATTATATGGTCAATTACTATTTGCTAAAACAGTCAAGAATATACAATAGGAAAGAGTCTCTTCAACAAATGGTGTTGGGAAAACTGGACAGCTACTTATAAGATAATGAAACTGGACCACTTTTTAAACCATACAAAAAATAAACTCAAAATGTATTGAAGACCTAAATGTGAGGCCTGAAACCATAAAAATCCTAGAAGAGAACATAGATAGTAATTTCTCTGACATCAGCTGTGCAACATTTTTTTAGATATGTCTGCTAAGACAAGGGAAATGAGAGCAAAAATAAATTATTGTGAGTACATCAAAATAAAAACTTTTGCACCACAAAAGAAATCATCAACCAAACCAAAAAAGCAACCTAGGGAATGGGAGAAGACATTTGCAAATGATATATCTGATAAGAGGGTAATATCTAAAATATGTAAAGAACTTGCACAACTCAACACCAAAAAAGAAAAAAAAATCCAATTAAGAAATAGGCAGAGGACCTGAATAAACAATTTCCCAAAGAAGACATATAGATGGCAAACAGACACATGAAAGATGCTCAATATCACTCATCAGGGAAATGCAAATCAAAACCAAAGTGAGATATCACTTTATACCTGTCAGAACAGTGAAAATGAAAATGAGAAGTAACAGGTGTTAAAGAGGATGTGGAGAAGAGGAACCCCCATGCACTGTTGGTGGGGAAGCAAACTGGTATAGCTACTATGGAAAAACAGTTGGAGGTTCCACAAAAAATTAAAAATAGAAGTACCACATGATCCAATAATTCCACTACTGGGTATCTACCTAAAGAAAACAAAAACACCAATTTGAAAAGATATATGAACCTGTATGTTTATTGCAGCATTGTTTGCAATAGCAAAGATATGGAAGCAATGGAAGTATCCATCAATAGAAAATGGATCAGGAAGATGTGGTGTGTATATGTGTGTGTGCGTGTGTGCACGTGTATGTGTGTATGATGCACACACACAATGGAATATTACTTAGCCATAAAAAAGAATGAGATGGTGTCATTTGTGACAACATGGATGGACCCTAGAGGGTATTATGCCAAGTGAAATATGTGAGACTGGGGCACCTGGGTGGCTCAGTGGGTTAAAGCCTCTGCTTTCAGCTCAGGTCATGATCCCAGGGTCCTGGGATCAAGCCCCACATCCGGCTCTCTGCTCCACAGAGAGCCTGCTTGCTTCCTCCCCTCTCTCCCTGCATGCCTCTCTTGCCTGCTTGTAATCTCTGTCTGTAAAATAAATAAATAAAATCTTAAAAAAAAAAGAAATATGTCAGACTGAGAAAAAACAATATCATATGATTTCATTCATATGTGGAATTTTTTTAAAAAAAGCAAATTAATAAACAAACTAAAAAGCAGAATCAGATCTATAAATCCAGAGAACAAACTGATAGTTGCCAAAGGGGAAGACTGTGGGGGGGTTAGGAAAAATGGATGAAGGGGGGTACAGGCTTCCAGTTATGGAATGAATAAGTCATAGGAGTAAATGGCACAGCATAGGAGTTTGAATCAATAATACTGCGACAGCACTGTTTAGTCATGGAAGGCAGCTACGTTTGTGGTGAGCATAGCATAACATGTAAAGACACTGAACCACTATATTATACTCCTGAAACTAATGTAACATTGTGTGTCAACTACACTCAAACAAAAATTTTAAAAAAAATCTGTTCTCTGTTATTCCATCTTGGCTGGAAGCAGAAGGGCCTAGGTGCCTCTCTTGCTACTAGTGACTATAAGATGTAGTAAATGTTGTTCACTATTAAGGGAATGTCATTAGCGTAATTCATCTTCATCCATTTCACTCATAAAAATGCTGAAAAGGTCAGGACTGGGGACAAAGCTTTGTACCTCATCAGAAAGAACATTCTTTCAAAAGTTACATTAACCCATTACTCAAAGTTTTTCATGCTATAAATTTACCCAATTGTCATATTAGCCTATGCATTTGTACTTCCCATCTGTTTTTCATTAACTATATTATCATTTCCTTCAATCTTTAAATTAATCAAGTGTAGGAAAAATAGGTAAATACACACTGCCGTGTGGTAGGCATTAATTTTTCACTCTGAATATTTCTGATTCTTCATATCCTTGGCTTATGGAATTCCCTCATCCAATTATGGGTGGCTAGAACCATAAGATTATTTCTGGCCTATTAGTTGTGAGTAGAACTGTTACATACTATGTCTAGGTTAAACATTTATTTGCCAGTGTAAAACCCAATACAGTTTCCTTTATGCTCTAGATTTTGAGACGGTGACTGTTCCATCAGCTAAAGTCCCTAAATTAAATGAATAGTCACCTCTGCCAACCCATGATAAGCAAGCAATGTAGGTATAAAATAAACCTTTGTTATTTTAAACCATCGATATTTGGTGTGTGTGTATGTCACAGTATATTTTAGACTCTTCTTACTGATACAGCTTATAAAAAATAAAGCATTGCAATAAAAATTAAAGTTTTATTTGAATATCACACACAATTCCAGTTTTCTCCCACTCTGTCTGTGGAACCATTTAACAACGGTTATAACTCTATGAGTCGTCTTCTTAGCATTTGTCTACTACTTTCTTATTGTGTAAGGGGCAGCTTTCTTAGTCTCATAAGAAGTATTTAGATATATTTCCACTGATACATAGAGAGTTAGTTCGTTCCTTTTAACTGCCATATAGCATCCTGTCATAAGAATATGCTACTTTCATCTAGTCAATGTTGATTATCATGTATACCCATACCCATTTGTCTACTGATAGACACTTGGGCTATTTTTTATTTCATAGCACTATAATAACATCATTCTACATATCTCCTTGTATACATATGAAAGCAGTACATCTGAGTTGTAGGGGTGTACATATTTTCTATTTTAAGGAATACTGCTAAACTCTCCTACAATGTGAATAAACCATTTTATACTGTAACCACCTTTGATAGGTTTATCCTGTGTTTATTGTTTTGGTTTAATTCTAGATAAGAACCTCATTTATTCCTTATACCAGAATAAAAAGCAAACAAATCCCATTTCAATAGTGACTGGCACTCATATGTACACTGGCAATACAAAGCTAAGTAGGGCACGGTTAAGGAGCCATCGATACACAAACAGGATCATCTTGATTCTTTGCACTATGATTTATTAGATAAAATTGGGCTATACTTTCCTTAATTGAGGTCACTCATGAAAATGAGCTTTCAAATATGGTATAATTATCTATAACCTATTTCCTCTATCTTCAAACTGAATAACAACTTATATAAAATGAGCCACTTAATTGAAGGAGCAGTTTTGTAGGCTATTTTATATGAGCGTATACTTCATTGTTGTTGTATCAGATGATGGTCTTGCCAAATGGTAGGAAGAGTTTATTTTTACTGAAAGAGTTTGATTTTACTGAAAATGGAGACTGCTTAGAAATATTCTAAGTTACTACATATGAAAAGGTAGAGCACTATTTGAAGATAGATGGATTAACTGAAAATATACATTGTAAAGCCAATGGTTTATATTTACAAAGTATTTTAAAGGTTTTAATATGAAGTATGAACAATAAGTCAATAGATGAGATAAAATGAATTGCAAAGGAATGCTTGAGTTTTGAAATGACAAAATTCAGAAAAGAAAGACAAATGCAACAAATAGAAAACAGCAAGACAGTAGATTCTAGTCTAATAGTCAATAATCACTGTAAATGTAAATGGTCTGAATGAACTTTGTTAAAAGAGATTTTCAGATCAGATAAAAAAGCAAGACCTGAATCCATGTCATCCACAAGAAACCCACTTAAATATAAAATTGTATGGATTAAAGCAAAGGGGTGCAGCTGTTATATAGAAAACAGTGTGGCAATTCCTCAAAAAGTTATATACAGAATTATTATATGACCTAAAATATATACCTCTTACAGGTATATATTCAAAAAAATTTAAAGCATATGTTCATCCAAAAACTTGTACACAAATGTTCATAACAGCAAAACTCATAATAGCCTAAAAACTGAAACAATCCCAATGCTCAGCAAATGAGAATGGATAAACAGTATGTGATATGTCCAAATAATGAAATATTTATTTATCAGTCATAAAAAGCAATAGAATACTAAAATATGTTGCAAGTGTAAAACCCTAGAAACAATATGCTAAATGAAAGAAGCCAGACACAAAATGCCACACAGTATATGAATCCATTCATATGTAATATCCAGAATGGGCAAAACTAGAGACTGAAAGTAAGTTAGGGATTGCCAGGCATTGGATGGAGAGTGGGAAATTGAGACTGATTTTCAATGGCTTGGAAGTTATTCTAGGGTAATGGAAATATTCTAGAATTAGGTAATACTGATGGTCTCATAGCACTGACTATATTGAAAACCACTCTACTGAACACTTTGATATGCTAGATTTTATGTTATATGAAATTTATTTCAAAAAAAATATCAAAGTCTAGGGACAGAAAAAGTTATACCATGGGAATACAAATCAAAGAAAGCTGAAGTATCTATATTAATTTTAGACCAAGCCAACTTTAGAACAAGGAAAATTTTCAGGGATAAAAGGGAACAGCACATAGTAATAGAGGGGTCAGTTCTCTAAGAGGACATAACAATCCTAAACATGTATGCACCTAACAATACAGCATCAAAATGCATGAGACAAACATTAATAGAACTAACAGGGGAAACTGATAAGTCCATTTTTATAGCTGGAGACTTCACCACAAACAAGCAGGCAAAAATTTAGTAAGGGTAAATATACTCTTGAACACCACTACTAACCAACTTGGCATAATTGATATTTATAGGACATTCTAAACACCTACATCAAAATGCACACTTTTTTTCAAGTGCACATGAAACATTCACCAAGCTAGACCACATTCTGGTTCATAAAATAAACCTAACAGGGGCGCCTGGGTGGCTCAGTGGGTTAAGCCTCTGCCTTCAGCTCAGGTCATGATCCCAGGGTCCTGGGATTGAGCCCCACATCAGGCTCTCTGCTCAGCAGGGAGCCTGCTTCTCCCTCTCTCTCTGCCTGCCTCTCTGCCTACTTGTGATTTCTCTCTCTGTCAAATAAATAAATAAATAAATAATCTTTAAACAAATTAAAAAAAAAAAAACCTTAACAAATATAAAAGAATATAAATCATGCAAGTATGTTCTGACACATAACAGAATTAAACTAAAAATCACTAACAAAGCTAAGAAAGTGCCCAAATACTCGGAAGATAAACAATACATTTCTAAATAACCAATGGGTTAAGAAGAAAATCAGGAAAAGGTTTAAAATATTTTGAACTTAATTATAATGCAAATACACTTATCAAAATGTAGGATGCATGCAGCTAAAGCAGTGCTGAGAAGGCTAGTTATACCATAAAATGAATACATTTTAATGGAAGAGAGACCCACTAATAAATCAATGTCCTAGGTTTCCATCTAAGAAAGAAAATGCAAGTTAAGGAAAGAGGTGCAAACTAAACAACACAAGCAGAAGAAAGGAAATAGTAAAATGAGAACAAATATCAATTAAGTTAAAAACAGGAAAATAGAGAAAAACCAATGAAACTGAAATCTGATTATCATTTGTAAAGAACAGTGAAACTGACTTCTAGCTAGGCTAAAAAGAAAAAAAAAAGGGTAGACAAGAATTACCAATGTAAAAAATGAAAGTATCACTATTATCCACGGACATTAAAATGATAATAAAGAAATGTAAAGACAATTTTATAATTATAAATTCAATAATTTAGATGAAATGGAATAATTCTTTAAAAGACACAAACTACCAAAATTTGCTCAAAGAAAAACAGATAACCTGAATAGCCCTATAACTATTAAAGATATTAAATTACTAATTAAAAATTTTCCAAAACAAGTGAGAAAGAAGAAACACTAAGCCCAGATTGTTTCATTGAATTTGTTCAAATACTTAAGGAAAACATAATACCAATTCTACACAGTATCTTTCAGAAAATAGGAAAAAAGGAAATACTTTCCTATTTATTTTATGAGGTCATAGTTAACCTAATATCAAAACAGACTAGGGGCGCCTGGGTGGCTCAGTTGGTTAAGCGACTGCCTTCAGCTCAGGTCATGATCCTGGAGTTCCCAGATGGAGTCCCGGGATCGAGTCCCGCATCCTGCTCCCAGCTCCACGAGGAGTCTGTTTCTCTCTCTGACCTTCTCATCTCTCATGCTCTCTCTCACTGTCTCTCTCTCAAATAAATAAATAAAATCTTAAAAAAAAAAACCAAAATAGACTAAACCATTACAACAATAGAAAACTAGAGACAAATATCATTCATGAATATTGAAGCAATGATCTCTAATAAAATATATAAATGAACTCAGTAATAGATAAACAGAATACTATATCATGCCCAAATGGGGTTCATCCTAGGAATGCAATGCTAGTTTAACATTCATATTAACAGACTGAAAAAGAAAATGGTATTATCATATAAGTAAAAAAAAAAATTGTATGACAAACTTTAAAACTCCTTCATGATAAATACTCCCCAAAATTTGGAGTACAACTCCTTCAACCTTACAAAGAATATATATAGAAAACCTATCATCATATTTAATGCCAACAGACTGGCTGCTTTACCCTTCTCACAACCCATACTCAGCATTGTACTGGAAGTCTTAGCTAGTTCAAATAAGGTAAGAAAAAGAAAGTAAAGTTATACCTATCACAGAAGAAAGCATAAGACTTTGTTGGCAGAAAACATGATTGCCTATGTGGAAAACCCCAAAGAATCTATAAAAACTTCCTGGAACTAGTAAGTGAGTTAAGCAAGGACTTTGGAAACAAAGTCAGTATACAAAAGTCAGTTGATTTCCTAGATACTAATATCAGCAATTTAAAATTAAAAAATATCATCAAAAATGAATTACATATAAATCTATCTAAGAATATACAAGTTCTGTATGAAGAAGAACTATACTGATTAAAGAAATCAAAGAATATCAAAACCAATATAGAATAAATGTATACAGATAGGAAAAGTCAATATAGTGAAGATGTCAATTCTTCCCAACTTGATCTATATATTCAAAACAATCCCAATGAAATCCTTGTAAGCATTTTTGTTGGTATCAACCATTTTTAAAAGTTATGTGAAAAAAAAGACATCAGAATAGTCTAAAGAATTTTGAAAAGAATAATGGAGAACTTATTTTAACTAATCTCAAGATTTTTGTAAGCAACAATAACATAGTGTGGTATTACTAAAAATGTAATATACAGCTCAATGAAAACAGAAAAGGAAGCCCATAGATAGACTCCAAAAATACTGCCAACTAATTTTTGACAAAGGTGCAAAGGCAATTCAATGAAGGATAGTCTTTTCCACAAATGGTGCAAAAAAGAAAAAGAAAAAGAAAAAAAAATTGAAAGTACATA
Source organism: Mellivora capensis (assembly GCA_004024625.1). NCBI lineage: Eukaryota > Metazoa > Chordata > Mammalia > Carnivora > Mustelidae > Mellivora > Mellivora capensis. The sequence goes on from PISX010011202.1 coordinate 50,236, forward strand.
TCCACTTGGCTAGACTATGAAAGGTGGCTATTTAGCCAAACACCAATCTAGATGTTGTTGTGAAGGTAATTTTTAGATGTGATTTAAGTAGACTTTGAGCAAAGTAGATTACCTTCGACAGTATGGATAGGCCTCATTCACTGAAGGTGAAGTCCCCTAAGGTAAGGAAGAATGAATTCTGCCTCTAGACTGTCTTCTGACTTAAGACTAAAATTAATTCTGTCCTGGGTCTCCAGCCTGCCAGCTTTCTTTCCCTCCAGATTTTAGACTTGCTCATGTGAGCCAATTCCTTTAGATAAATCTCTTGATAGACAGATAGAAAGATAGATAGACATAGAAACAGAAATGTAAGCATCTTATTATTACGATTTCTCCAGAGAACCCTAACTAATATAGTTCACAAATATAGCACCTGAGCCGGAAATCGAAAACATGATTCCTCACAATGGAACCCCAAGATCGCTATTTATCTGCACTGCTAGAAAAACATAAAAGTTTCCCAAATGTGGGCAAGCTTTGAATCTCCTCAGTTACTTCACTTATTTTTACTGATTCCATATATGTTCTCAGTCTGCTACCAAAACAAGTGCATTTTTTTTCTGTTGAATTTTGGTGAGAGATAAGTCAATATATTCCATTCAACTATTCATTTTACTTAAAAGCAATGAAACTGGGTTGCTGGCTAAAATTTGATAAACATTATTATGCCATGTCCCTAGTGTTTCTGAATAAACCAGGAGTCAGACATATGATACTAATAAAAGAGAAATGTTTACCAAAGGTCAAGAGAGTATATTCTCAAAGAATATTTAGAGGAAGAAACACAATTTCCACTTCTCAGAAGGGATATCAAACTCTGCATTCTTTAAACAGGCAGTAAATTTTTAAATTCGTACTCTGGGTCTCTTCAAATATATTTTGTAGTGTTTTTGATTTATGCATTGTTAAGGGCAATAATCTCTAACCTGCCCACTTCACACCTGGCGAGCAGCAGCTGCTGCTATAGTAAATGACGTTATCCTCAGCTGCTGAATGGACGTTCATTCCCAGGATGTAAATAAGAACACCTAAGGAATAGCTATATATACACACAATGGGTCATAAAACTGAAGGAAAATGATGGTCATCTGTTTTAACAAGCTAATTCTATTTGCCCCAGATTTCCAGATAAAGCCACATCACAAGCAAAAACTTAAAACTTTAGCAGAGACTGGGTGTTGTATATGAATGATCAATCACTAAATTCTATACTTGAAACTAGCATTACACTGTATGTTAACTAGCTGGAATTTAAATAAAAATTTGGAGAAAGAAAAAGAAAAAAAAAACAAATCCTAACAGAGAAAGGTACCTTACAACACTACACAATCGCTTTCTGAAGTCTTTTTTTTTTAGTCTTTTTTTTTTAATTAAAAAATTTTTAAAGATTTTATTTATTTATTTTTGACAGACAGAGACCACAAGTAGGCAGAGAGGCAGGCAGAGAGAAAGAGAGAGAGGAGGAAGCAGGCTCCCCGCTGAGCAGAGAGCCCAACGGAGGGTTCGATCCCAGGACCCTGGGATCATGATTCGAGGTGAAGACAGAGGCTTTAACCCACTGAGACGCCCAGATGCCCCTTCTGAAGTCTTTAATCAAAGTCAAGTGCTAAAATTATCCAAGTACAGAGAACCACCATGACTGATTCTATACCTACAGTTTCTAGTTCCCCTCAGAACTAGAAGTTCTTACCCCTCTACCTCAGCTTCTGATTTCTCCAAATGAACTGTATAGGACTTGGAGCCTGTTAGCTTTAGGAAAAATTCAAGGAACCCAAATGCTAATCTATTTATAGTTTTATAAAACCAAAGAGACAATAATTTCCCAAGTTTAGGTGCTATACTGAGAGATAAAATAGACCACATTGTTGCTGAGAAACTTGTCAGAGTTGTCAGACTTACTGGATAGTTAGTCATGCGAGGGTTTTTTTGGTCTTCCATCATTTTTACTGAAGGGGTCCCAGAAACCAGTTTGTGATCAAACATGGGTCAGTGGAATGGAAGTAACTGAAAGACTTGTCTCTCCCATACATGGAACCCTGAGGAAGAATTAATAAAATTCACAGTAAGAGATCCAAATAAACAGAGAGCAAAAGGTAAAAGTTTCCACACTGTTAATTGTGGTACCTGCATTCAAATAACTCCTCCAGGCTCATCATCCACTAGCAGGAAGTCTCGAGGCCTCCATTTCTTTATACACCCATGTGATAACTCTGAGTAAGGGCCAGGTATGGCCAGGTAGGGAGAGATAGGTAATGGGCCATGGGATCAGGCTCATAAAATTCAAAATGTGGGAGATGAAAGGAGAGCAGAGATGATAGAACAAACCAGACCATCCTGTTCTAAGTGTCAGAGGTGGGGTCTTGTTATAACAGTTACTTGTGACCAAGGAAACCCTAAAAAGGAAGTAATCCATTGATGGTGTTATCACTAGTCCTTACTCAAGTGTGTTATCAAGAGATGTTAAAAAGATTTAAGTTCCCCAGTTGGCTTTCTATAAAAGACCATCCCTAAAAGCCCTCAGTGGCAACCCTGTTGGGATCCCTCTCACTGCTGAGAGCTTTTTCTGTATCCTTGTTTAATAAACTTCTGTTGCTTTATTCACTCTTTTGTCTGCGAGATTCATTCTTCAACTCCATGAGACAAGAACCTCATTCTCCTGCATCAATTCCTTTGATGGTTAGGATATGCACCCCACGCCAGGGCTCTATTACTTTCTCCCCAGACCTATATTGGGGTTAATATAGAGCATGAAATCATAATACCTGGCTTGCTAAAATGTAGCATGGGGGCATTTGGGGGTGACAAGGCTTCAAAGAAGGGCAAGGGCCTTGGCCTTTGGAATGCAGAGGCCTGCCTGACTACTCTGCCATAGGAATGCCCTGGGGAGTTGCCTTCCCTGAAGCTTTGTTAGCCCTCCCTGTGAGCTAAGAAATACATGCATTGTCCTCTAGGCTCTGTTTAGCAGATAGAACATGCAGATTAGCATAGCATATCTTTCCCTTAAACAGATTCTCTTAGTTCCGCTAAGACCCCTCAGTCACACATCACATGCCTGAGAAACAGTGATAAAGACTTCTGATTATCCTGAAAGACCAACAAAGGCCGGAGCAAAGAAGAGCAAAGGGCCTTTGTTTCTCAGTGCTGACCCCCTTTGCCTTACTCTTCTCTTTCACATCAAAGTTTGGAGTCATCTTTCAATCCAGTTGGTCTGGGGATTGCTGGCCATTCCCAGCAGATCTAGCTATCCTTGGAGCCTCACTCTTAATTTGTTCTATTCCCTAAAAATGCCCCACCTTTAAACCGGGCTTCCTTCCAAGAACTGTGTCCTTTCCCTACCATTTCTGTTACCGAGAGGGGAGAAAATAATTTTTGACTTCTGGAGGAAGAAGACGTAGAAATAAGAGAAAAAACTGTCACTGAGATGTCCGTTGGCAGCTTGTTTTTTCTTTCTCTTCTGATAACTCCAGATAGTTACTTTAAAAAGGAAAACATATACTTTATTTCAAGGATAAATGTCCTGCACTCTTTGCATATTGTTAGATCCCTTATTATGCTCAAAGAGGTTTTGTTGTTGTTGTTGTTGTTTTGTTTTGCTCTTGTTTTGTCCCAGTGGGGAAGTACAATATAAAGTTCATTCTTATTGCATCCTCCTGATTAGGGGAATAATTTGTTTATTTGCTTCCTTGCTTGTTTACTGCAATTTGTGGGAAATGTGCCATTCTATCACATGTAGACTAATTAAATATCCCGATGCCTGTATGTGGCAAGGAACATTACTAAACAATGCAAATACAGAAATGTCAGATCCTTTGACTATATAGCAGCAATGTATCATACTGATAATTCCTTTTTCCATACCTCTACTGGACTATTCAATTCATGACAGTGGAATTATTTAAGACCATAATTCAACATCAGAAAATAAAATAACCAAGGTGATGACTGCAAAGGATGTTTGCTGGCTGATGATTAGTGATTCCTGGATAGCAAACAAATGTCCTCATCAGTATAATTCTCCTTTAGCATGGAACCTCTTTCAAGTTATTAGGATCTCTCGGTAAAACACAAATTGAGGAAAAAAGGAAGAAATTGGCCCAATTTAGCAACTGCTGTGTATCATTATAGGCCTAGACAGAGTCGTTAATCCAGAAATACCAATTATTTACGATATTTGCTAAAAATAATACTTAGAAGCAGAGCAACTCAGTTCTGAGACTCAGATTGTGCATTTTACATCTAATGATCATAATGACTGCTTACCTCAAAACTTATTTTGTGGATTAAATAATAAGCATACATGTAAAAGAACCCTGGAAATCATGGGGAATATTATAGTATTTAAAGTTACTAATATTATTTCCTTACTTTCCGTCGAAATACTTATGATGTACTTTATGTTTATACTATTTTTTGCCATAAAGCAGAGTTTATTTTTATGCCATACAATGCCTCAATCCTTTCCTTTAGAGTTTATGCTTTCATAAAGCTTAAGAAATCTTAAGCTTATAATTTAAAATTATACTTAAGAAATACTTCCCTCCCCAAGCATTATATCACATTCCTCTATATTGTATCTTAATCTTTTTTTACTTCCCACATTTTAATATTTAACCCAGATACAGTTTAATTTTGTTATGAGTTGTGTAACGTATCTAAAGTATTTTCCCCCCTGAAAATGATTAGCTAGTAATCTTTTGAAATGGCAGGGCCAAAAATGCTCTGCCCATTTTACAGATGAGTAACAAAAGCCTCAGGAAGGTAAAATGATAGATAGTGGTCTAAGAGCCAACTTAAATCTGTTCTCAAAAGCCAACTGTAAAGGGCATTTCTTAACTCCATGTTCAGTAAGTTGGACATGATGGAAACATTTACACCAGGAAAATCAGCAAACATTACAAACCAGAGTTTTATTCCCTCTTTCCCTCCAACCCATATTTTATTTCCATTTTTCATTTTTTTCCATTTCCATTTTTATTATTTATTTATTTTTAATTTTATTTTGTGTGTGTGTATATTCCAAAATTCATTGATTATGCACCACACTCAGTACTCCATGCAATATGTGCCCTCCTTAATAGCCACCACCAGGCTCACCCAACCCCTCACCCGTCTCCCTTCCAAACCCTCACTTTGTTTCTCAGAGTCCACAGTCTCTCCTGGTTTGTCTCCCCCTCCGATTTCTCCTAACTCACTTCTCCTCTCCATCTCCCAATGTCCTGCGTGTTATTCCTTATGCTCCACAAATAAGTGAAACCATATGATAATTGACTCTCTCTGCTTGACTTATTTCACTCAGCATAATCTCCTCCAGTCCTGTCCATGTTGACATAGAAGTTGGGTATTCATCCTTTCTGATGGAAGCATAATACTCCATTGTATATATGGGCCCTGGTGAAGGGCACCTTCGTTCTTTCCACAGTTTGGCGACCGTGGCCATTGCTACTATGAACATTGGGGTACAGATGGCCCTTCTTTTCACTATATTTGTATCTTTGGGGTAAATACCCAAAGTGCAATTGCAGGGTCATAGGGTAACTCTATTTTTAATTTCTTAAGGTATCTCCACACTGTTTTCCAGAGTGGCTACACCAACTTGCATTCCCACCAACAGTGTAAGAGGGTTCCCCTTTCTCCACATCCTCTCCAACACTTGTTGTTTACTGTCTTGTTGATTTTGGCCATTCTAACCGGTGTAAGGTGATATCTCAATGTGGTTTTGATTTGAATCTCCCTGATGGCTAAGGATGATGAACATTTTTTCATGTGTCTGTTAGCCACTTGTATGTCTTCTTTGGAGAAGTGTCTGTTCGTGTCTTCTGACCTTTTTTGTACGTGATGATCTGTTTTGTGTGTATTGAGTTTGAGGAGTTCTTTATAGATCTTGGATATCAGCCCTTTGCCTGTAGTGTCATTTGTGAATACCTTCTCCCATTCTGTGGGTTGCCTCTTTTCCAACCTGTCTTTTGACAGCCAGTTTATCAGCATACCACTGGAAGGGTCCTCACTCCCAATGAACCGTGTGCTGTGTTAGGGCATTAACAAGATCATAACATAAACGGTCCATCTTCCTGGGCTATTATTTGATTTAATGGTAACATATGTAATTATAAGAAATAGAGTATATTATAAGGTAGAATATAAAGTTCACATAATTTTCAGGATTTAGCTTGATATTATAAGAAAGAAGAATGTGTCCTTGTGGCAGACAGATTTCATCCATACCCCCAACTCAGAGTACAGAGACAAAAAATATGCTAACCCTCCTTTAGGATATCTTGAGCAGAAAATCTGAAATTCAGTAGATCAGAATACTTATAAGGACTAGTGATTCTTTCTAAAACCCTTCCCTTGCATTTCTATTATTTTACATGATTAAGCTGGAACAAAACTGCAGATCTTCTGGAAGCCCACTGGTCTTATAGGCACAGTATAATATTTTCTACTGTCTTATTATGAGCATACACTTGATGTCAATAAAGCAGAAAACATATGCTGCTTGCCAACATACTCTAAATGTTTAGAGTATTAGCAATCATCTCTGCAGTAGACAATCTTTAAGATGACCCCCACCTCTTGGTGTGTAATTGGCCTTATGTAATTCCCAACTCTTGAACTTGAGCCAGACTTACTGACTGACTTCTGATGGATAATGTATGGCAGAAATAATGGGATATCAGTTCTGCAAATAGATTTTTAATAGTCTGTGGCTTGCTTAAGGCCCTCTCTCATTCTCTTCTGACTTGGTCTCTTTGAGATAAGCCATTTGTTATGTTAGGAACTACAGAGAAATCCATATGCCAAAGAAATGACATCTTCAGACAATAGCCAGTAAGAATCAGGTTTGCCAATAGCCACATGAGTGAGCGTAGAAGTGGATCCTCTGTGAGGGGCTCCTGGTTGGCTCAATCTGTTAAGTGTCTGCCTTTGGCTCAGGTCATGATTCCAGGGTCCTGGGATCGAGCCCCGCATTGGGGATCCCTTCTCAGCGGGAGTCTGTTTCTCCTTATTCCTTTGATCCTCTGCCTGCTTGTACTCTCTCTCTTTCTCCCCCCAAATAAATAAAACTCTTGCAAAAGAGAAGAAAAGAAAGAAAGACACAAAGAAACAAAGAAACAGAAAAGAAGGAAGAATTGGATCCTCCATGAATTGACGGTGAGATGACTGCTATCCTGGCTGGTACCCTGATTGTAGCTTTGTGACAGACACAAAGCCGGAGACCAGCTAAAGCATGGCAGGAAATCCCTGACCCGCAGAAATTATGAGATAATGAATGTTTGCTGTGTTAAGCCACTAAACTTTGGAGTGATTTGTTATACAGCAATAGAGAACTAAAACAATCCCCAACGGACTCAATTCAAAGATGACAGAGTTTAAGGCTTTACATATTAACAGTCTGATGGACTAATGATCTGCCTCCCAAATGGATTCTAACATCATCCCATTTACCACGTCTCTTCTGAGAACTGCCTTTCATTTACTGTTCTTGGTGCATAGAGTTATCAGTACTAACTCCTGGTTAGTGGATTCAGAATTTCATGTATTTGGACTTTTTTTTCTTCCGAATAATCCTATACTTCTTATGTTTGCTCTCCTCCACCCACTCAAACACTTTCACTGGCAGCTTGAAGCTGAACTTTTGTCCAGCCTGGAGCTATGAAACAGAATTATTCTTGGCAGAACAAGAAATGGCCATGAGAAGACTATATATTTGATGCAAATCTCATTAGTACCAAACTTTCACCAGACTGCCTCAGAGTCAGGAAACTGGCCATGATGGGTCTGCTAAGTGCAGGAAATTTTTCTACCTTGGCTGAAGATGCAATCGGGGGTGGGGGGGGGGGGTATTCCCAGAAAAAGAAACAGCTGCTCACAGAAGGGCCTAATGCATACAACTGTACAAGTATGCAGTGACCCCACTCTTCAGAATTTTCATATTTTTTAATCACTTTTTTCCTCTCCTATGTTAGAAGACTGCAAGTTCTTTCAGATATACCTGGCTCTTTACCTAATTTTGTTGCTGTATATTTTGTGGTTTGGGATGTGGTTTTAAAAATTAATACTAGCACAATTAAGAGCATACTTATCTTGATGAGCACTAAGAAATATATAGAATGTTAAATCATTACATTTTGCATTTGAAACTAATATAACACTAATAATACTTGAATTTAAAAAAAAATAACATGAGCAGAACTTATCCAGTGGTGATTATCTCTCTTCTTGTACTATTTGTCATTAAGACCTACTGGGAGCCCTGGAAGTTCGGGGAGTGCTTCAGGATTGTGTAAGTGGATGCTAAGAAGGAGGTGCTATCCGCTATTTCTTAAAAGAGAAAGATGCTGTCTGGAATGTATTAAGCCATTGCTAACAGCTCAGGAATATTGCCTTGGATTTAGTATTTTCTATATTTGTCTTGCAATGGAAAGAACATGCCAAGGATTTCTTCCATCTTGTAATCCCTCACCAAACAGATTCTCTTCAGAAGGTCATCTCGACCTCCACTGACATTGACTGCAAAGACTTAAAATTCTGATTACTTTTCTCTCTCTGGTCTGACACTGCAGGACTACTTGCTTAGCCTTGCCCAGCCTAGTTGGCTGCCATTTTTATTGATGCTTATATTACACAAAACAGTACTATTAACTAGTCCCCTTGCCTAATAGATTCAAATGATCCTGGTCATTATCACCCTGGTCACTACTCCAGGGTGACCAACTTTTGCAAAGTGATCTTTAATTATTACAGCTTGCCTTCTGATGCATAAAGCTGAGTCGGTGCTGAGAAGGAACATCTCTGACGTTCTACCATCTCTGCCTCCTCTACCAGCTGATAGGTTGTAGGAACTGTCCAAGACTAATGATTCGTCTTGTGAGTTGACAAAACTTTCTTGCATAGGAGGATAAATTTGCAGCTACTGCATAGTTAGAGATGTGTTTAAGCTGGTCAAATGTTTATAAATATCCATTTTTACGCAGGAAAGTTGGATTGTGGTGGAGAGAGGATCCAGGTCCTCTATTTGCCAATATCCTTCTCCACTTTCAAAGCCCTAAGTAAATGTCAGCTCCCCCTAAAACTGCACCAAATTATCCTAGTTGGAAGCAATATCAATTTCTAAGAATTCCTTGACGTTTTGGTTGTACCACTCTCATCTGATACCACAGGCAGCTTGCATTTTAGCTTTTTATCGGGCATCTTTACCTCCCTACTAAACCACTGATTCCTTGAAATCCATGACCAATATTCATTTTCCTTTGTACTGCCCCACAGCTTCTTGTGCCAACACTTGCTCCAGAAGGAATTCAATAAATATTTCTGAATTGGACGACTGAGAAAATGACTGAAAAAAAAAAAGAGGCTATATTTGACAAGGGAGGAAAGCACTGGGCAAATGAGGACCTTGGGAATAACAGAAGGAGAACTGAATTGAATCTCTGAAGGAAGAGTTGAAAATGGTGACGATATTAAGGGCCAGGTGCTGGTAAAAAACAGAACCCAGTGTTACACCTAACTTCATCAATTTAAAAGATCTGGTCTATTTTGATATTTTTGCTTGTTTGTTTTTTGTTAGCAATAAAGCTGAATGTGACAGTTAATTCCTGGAGTTATGTAAACCAGGAAAGGAAAAAGAAACTATTAATAACTATCAAACTATGGGTAATGGGCATTTGACAGTTCCTAAGCATTAGAAATGAGCAAAGCTCTACATCAAAAGCATAAGTGGCTATCATAGGCATATGATACATTTCCAAAGATCATATGCTATTATTATTAGCTTGTGAAAATTATACTGGAGATCAGTATTTTCAACACTTGAATCTCTTTGGGGTTGCAATGCGGTGATGTCACTTCTGTACTGTTCATCCCTCGGTTTCTAACAATGTAAGTTAGCAGAGAAAGCACTGATTACATTGGCGATTAGCAAATTCTGTGTCTCATCAGCTATGTAACTTGTAGTAAGTCCCTCTCACTTTTCTGCGTTTCATTTTCCTAATTTTAAAATGAGGACCTAGGCTGTAAAATCCATTAAGTTCCTTCCATCTAACATTCATTGGTTCTAAGGTTTAGGAATATACACACAAATGTGGACCAGACTTCTCCTTCCATCTGGACAAGCCCCTTCACTCTCCATCAGGCCTGGGTTTATTTTGGGCTACCAGGTCCTGGACCACAGGAACCCCCTAGTGGCCATCTGGAGAACTCTCACTAGCCATCTCCCAGTTCCAAAATATTGAGGGGGATTATTGACAGGCTAGAGAGCCTTCCTTTTTTATGTTTTTACTTGAAATTCAGTTGATACTACTTTGTGTAAACTTTTCTCACATATACATGTACTTTTCCATTTTTCTTCCAAGTCTTTTCCAATTACCTTAAGAAAGAGCTTGCTTTCTCCTTCCCCACTCCCTACCCTTTATTTCATTTTCCCTCATTTTATTTATGAGATAAAATAGGGTGACGGTTATACTTTTTGAAAAATTGTTTACTAAAACATGTAATAACTTTCTTCTGATTATACAAAGACATGCATGTTTATTGTAGAAATTTTGGGACATAATAAGAAAATAAATTATCCACAATATTATTATCTAGATCAATCACTAGAAATATTTCAGGGTATTTCCTTTTACTATATATTATATATATATATATATAATATATATAAAACTTTCAAAATATAATTTGGATTATACAATTTTGTTGGGTTTTTTTGTGACCATATAACACTTTATACTTTTCATACAACACTTTATACTTTTTTTCCTACCTGACTACCAATATCAACATTGATTCAACTCAGTATCTCATAGCCCAAGTCTAATAATAATACTTTATCTAGGGGTGCCTGGGTGGCTCAGTCAGTTAAGTGTCTGCCTACAGCTTAGCTCAGCTTCCTATGGTCCTGGGATGGAGCCCCACCTAGTCCTGGCTCCCTGCTCAGTGGGGAGTCTGCTTCTTATCCCCCACAACCATGCTCTCTCTCAAATAAAAAAACCCACAAACTTCTAAGAAAATAAGGCTTTATCTAATGATTACCATGTGCCTGCATTATTCTAAGCGCTTTACATAAGTTATCTCCTTAAATCCTCAAAATCACCAGTGATATAGACACCAAGACATAGAGAAGCTAAATAACTGTTCAGGGCAACAGAGTAGCAAATTTTAAAGCTGGAACTTGAGCCTGGAAGTCCAGCCCCAGAGTTTGTACAACTATTACAGACACACTTTATGTTGACCTTCTTGTCAAGCTCCAACTTCAATATCTATCCAGAATTTTACAACTTCTCTCCACTTCCTTACCACTTCCCTGGTCTAAGGTGCCATCATCTTTTACCTGGATTGTTTCAAAAGCTTTACACCTGATCTTCCTGCTTCCAATTTGTCTGTCCATAATCTGTTTTCAATGTAATAGCCCGAGATAGTCTTTGTAAGTACTACTGAATCAATTATTTTATTAAAACCTCCCAGTTCCTTCCTTTTGATCCAGAAAAAGAGCCAAAGCCTTCTCTCTAATCTGGCTCTCTGTGTTCACTTTTAACTCCCCCATTCATTTCTCCTTGCTCAGTGGCTCACCCACCCCCACTCTTGCACTGGCCTCTTTATTGTACCTAAGTGTACCACAGGATTTGCTTTTGCACTTCTGTTTGCCTAGAATATTCGTCCCCAGGAGACCTATGCAAATTGCTTTCTTACCTCCTTAAAGTTCTTCTACAAAGGTCACCATCTCAGCAAAACTTTCCCTGGGCATCATTTTTAATTTTTTTCACCCCTATTGAGATACAATTATCAAATAAAATTTTAAGAGATTTGAGTGCAAATGGGATGATTTGATATGCATATGTCTTGTTAAAGAATTCCCACCATTGAGTTAATTAACAAACCCATCACCTCACGTATTTACCCTTTATCAGGAGCCTCTTGTGTTACCATCTTAGTCCTTCATCCCCCAACCATTTATCAAATTACAAGTTTTCTCTCAATTCCTCCTTGCTGTCCCTGGCCATACCATCTCTTCTCACTTAATTTTTGCTAATTAAAATAATAAATTATTATCAATATATAAGTATAGATCTTTAGTATGAATATTATTCTTTGTTTTCTGTCTCTTCTGACAGGAACAGGTAGAGTGTATGTTTTTCCATTCCTTATGTATAAAAATTTCTCACAAAGATTAGCAATTTAGATTTGTATGTTATTCTTAAAAAATATTAATACTTTAATGCATCTCAAATTTATGTTGTAGTATAATATGAAGTAAAATTTTCCCTCAAACCATTTGATAATTTATCCTATCTACACTGAGTTGTGATACTTATTTACCATATACCACCATGTGTCTTTTTATTAATCTCTCTGGCCAGAACTGTATAAAGCCCATACTCTTCAAGATTATAGTTTTTAAAATGCTTCAATATATCATAGAGCAAATGAACTCATTATCAGTGGTGAGTTAACTTTCTCTTAAACATATTCTCAGGTATTTTTATCACTTTATTCTTACAAAGTTAATTTGGAATTATGTTGCCTACTCCAAAATGGCACTTTGATTAGAATTACATTAAAACTATAAATTATTTGGGAAGAATCAATCCCTTCAGGCTACTGAGTGGTTTTATCAAAGAACATGCTATATTTTATTCATTTATATCCACTATTTGTTCCCAAAAGACTTTAGGTAGATTATTTCAACTCCAAAACTATAAAACCTTCAACAGGACGATGAGGAAAATAGGACAAGAAGAAAGCAAAACATAAGATCTAATAAAAAATAAGCTCATTGCTCAAGATGCATTTCAAACGCTTCTGCACACTCACTGAAGAGGATCCACAAATCTATGTTTAAGTCTGAAGAAAATACAGCAAAGAGGGAGCTCGATGATTTCCCTAGTATTAAAAAAGTTTTGAAACAAAAGAGATTAATTTCTCCCATAGATGGACTAAAACTAAACCCTCAGTTGTAAGAAACAGCATTTTTGAAGATCTTTACTCTAGCTCCAGCAACAAATGCTGTAAGGTCATAAATTAAATACCCTATATTATAAGTAATGACAAAGCATCAAAATTCACTTCACTTAAAGTAAGTGATTCAGACAGAATCAAAATGATACGATCCACATCCAGAGTTCTTGGTGGACTTTCTTAATGCAGGGGAAGTTTTAGGATACCTAGATTATGGGGCAGCAATTAGTTTGAACATATGTACAATATCTGATTGGTTACTCGTTGTGGTGTAAACAATTCTGAGGCTTCACTGAGGCTTAATATAAAGGAGTTCTGAGATTAACTACTGATCTCAGATCAGTATTTGGGATCTGAGAACTACTGATCTCAGATCAGTATTTGGGATCTGAGAATACTGAGCTGAGCTAGTGGGGGTTCTGCAGTGAGCAGGTATCAGTCTATAAGCCATTAGCTCACCTTATAGGAGGAATGAATATATGTATAGTTTCTAGAAAATCCTCTATAGGAATAAGTTGGTTAAAGATATAAATTTGCAGATTAAAAAACAAGCAAACCCTACTCAATAATTCGAAGAAAAGTACTAGACATTTTATACTCAGAGTGCTGAAAACCAAAGACAAAGAAAAAAAATCTTGAAAGACCCTGAATAGGTGGGGATCATCACATTATAGATAAGCAAAATAATGATCTGAACAACCACAGATTTCGCATCAGACACAATGAAAGACAGAAGACAAATAACATTTTTAAAGTGCTTAGTAAAGGAACGTGTGGGTGGTTCAGTCCATTAAGCGTCAAGCCTCGTTGGCCTCTGGCTCAGGTCATGATCCCAGGGTCCCTATCAAGTCCCATATCGGGATCCCTGCTCACCGGGGAGCCTGTTTCTCCCTCTGCCTGCTGCTCCCCCTGTTTGTGCTCCCTCTCTCTCTGACAAATAAATAAATAAAAGCTTCAAAAAAAGAAGTGCTTAATAAAAAGAACTATCAGCCCAGAATTTTATACATAGAAAAAAAAAAAATCCATAAAAAATGAGAGCAAGTAAAGACAAAATTTGGGTGAAGAAAATTAAGAGACTTTTTCCCCATTGATCTTCCCTACAAGAAATGCTAAAGAAAGTTTTTTAGGTTGAAGCAGGAACTTCAGGAATGAGAGGAATGACAGAATGGTAAACACTTTGGAAAATGTAATAGATTACATTCTTTAGTTATTTAAAATATGTTTCAAAGTTGTAATAAAAATTATAATATCATCTGGGGAGAAAATTTCAGTACAATGGACAACTATAACATAAGGAAGAAGAGTTAAGGGGCCTACAAGATTGTAAGCCCTCTATTTTTCGTGTGTTGTATTGTGATAATTTTATTATTACAAGTCACTCTTCGAGCATCAAGCATTACACAAGTTTATGACCATTCAGGTAAGAGAAACCTTTGAAATATCAGTTCTTATAAATTATCAGACTACAAAAAAAATATTATCAGACTACATTTAGAGGGAAAATAAGGATAACATTTTATTAGAATTCTGCTTGTTAATTATTAAAGGAGAGTGACTATCATCACTTCTTTCCTCCTTTTTAAAAATTTTTTAAAAGATTTTGCTTATTTATTAGAAAGAGCATGAGAGAGAGCTGAAAGAGAGAGAGAGAGCACACAACAGGAAGGAGGGTTAGAGGGAGAAGCAGACTCCCTGCTGAGCAGAGAGCCCTCGACCTGGGACCTGTAGCTCCATTCCAGGCCCCTGGGATCATGACTTGAGCTAAAGACAGACATTTAATGGACTGAGCTACCCAGGCACCTTTAGTGGTTTTGTTTTTTGTTTTTTTTTTCTTAAAGATTTAAAAAATATGGTAAAAACCACATAACACCAAATTTCTCATCTTAGCCATTTTTAAGTTTATAGCTCAGCATGTGTTAAGTATATTTACTTTATTGTGTAACAGATCTATAGAACTTTTTCATCTTTCAACACTAAAACTTATATACACTGAAGATTAATTCTTACTCCTACCTGCCTTTGATAACTACCATTTTATTTTCTGTTTCTATGATTTTGACTACTTTCATGTATTTCATATGAGTGGAATCATACAGTATGGTGTTTTGTGACTAATTTCTCTTTGCAAAATATGCTAAAGTTTTGTTCATGTAGTAGCATGTGACAGGACTTCCTTTTTTTAAGGCTGCATCATACTTTACTCTGTGTGTGTGTGTGTGTGTATCACATTTTTAATCTATTCATCTGGATATTCGGGTTGCTTCCACAGCTTAGCTATTGTGAACAATGCTGTGATGAACACAGGTGTGCACATATCTCCTCAAGAATCCTGCTTTTAATTCTACTGGATATATGCCCAGAAGTGGGATTGCTAGGTCATACAGTAATTCTACTTTTAATTTCTTGAGGAAGTCCCTTGCTGTTTTCCAAGCAGCTACACCATTTTAAAATTCTAACACTTCACAAGGATTCCAACTTTGCTGCATCCTCAGTAACACTTGTTATTTTCTGTTCTTTTGACAGTGGCTGGGGACGCCTGGGTGTCTGAGTCACTTAAGCGTCTGCCGTCAGCTCCGGTCATGATCCCAGGGTCCTGGGTTTGAGTTCCGCATTGGGCTCTCTGCTCTGCCTGCCTCTCTCTTTCTCTCTCTCTAACAAATAAATAAAAATAAATAAATAAAATCTTAAAAAAAAAAAAAGAAAGAAAGAAAGTGGCCATTCTAGTGGGTGTGAGGTAATAACTCATCATGGGGTTTTTTTTTTAAGACTCAGATTTTTTTTTAGAGCAGTTTTAGGTTTATAACCAAGTTGAGAGGAAGGTACAGAGATTTCCCATATACCTCTGTCCCCAATATATATGTAGGCTCCTCCATTATCAACATCACTCACTAGAATGGTACTTTTTTTTTTTTAACCAAAGATGAATCTACATGGACATATCATAATCACCCGTGTTGTATATTCTGTAGGTTTGGACAAATATATAATGACATATATTCATCCTTATACAGGCTATTTTCACTGCCCCCAAAATCCTGTGTTCTGCCTACTCACCACACTGCAACCCTCCGCCTCCCACTACCCATGGAAACCACAAATCTTTTTATTGTCTCCACAGTTTTGCCTTTTCTACAATATCACACAGTTGGAATCATACAGTATATACCCTTCTCAAATTGGTTTTGTTCACTTTGTAATATGCACTTAAGGCTCTTCCATAT
>PISX010011203.1:0-66450 GCA_004024625.1 Mellivora capensis
TTTTTTTTTTTTTTTTAAGATTTTATTTATTTATTCAACAGAGAGAGAGAGAGAAAGAACACTGGAGCAGAGGGGAGGGGCAGGGAGGAGGGAGGGAGAGGGAGGGAGAGGGAGAGGGAGAAGCAGACTCCCAGATGAGCAGGAAGTGCGACTCGGGGCTCAATCCCAGGACCCTGGGATCATGACCTGGGCTGAAGGCAGACCCTTAACCGAGCCACCCAGGCACCCATTCCGCCCCACACTTTGCTTCTAGACCTATAACTAAAGTCCTGGCAGTCCCCTAAAGGTGAGGTACAAAGCGGGACTCATGAGATGTGCCATACTTCAAAGTACTACCCGAGTATTCTGATCTACATGAGCAGAAATCCAGGGAGTGTGTGTGGGTATTAAAGGTGTGGGATAATAGTGCAAGCCTCATAGAGTTGGCTCAGGCCGATTTTGTGATGCAGGCTCATGAAGCAGAGATCCTGTGTGAATGCCGCAGCTCGGCGGGTTGGGAAGGGATCTCACAGTTTGCTGGGTTAGTTGCCTGAAACGTGGACCAAGGGGTGGCTCCAGTGAGGGAGCTGGAGACACCCAAGCTGAGAGGTGGGTGTACTTACCATGGAAGGCAGTGGAGCCTCGGGCAGGCCTAGGGCACTGGCTAATTGTCAGGGCGCTCCGAGAAGTGAGCTAGACAGGAAGCCTGTGAAAGTCTTACTTCATCTGTATAAGCAGAAACAGTGTAGGCCGAGGGAACAAAGTCTAATCCGATCATAAAAGGAAAGTCATGGACCCTCAATTTCCAGACTTGAGCCAGTTTATGGACCCAAGACCCCTTGAATGAAGGGGAGGGCCGGTCCCTTTGAGGAAGGACCCTGGTACACTACTAAAATTTTATAGTTCATTTTTTCCCTAGCCTTCTCAAAAGGGACCTATGGCCTTTTGCCAGGGTAATTGTGCATTAAAGAAAAGGAAATAATCAGGCCTTCTGGGAACTACCAGATAAGGCCATGAACTAATTCCAGGAGACCAAAACATCACTGTGGTCCTCTAGTCAGAGTGGGGGCTCTTGGAGGCCAAGTGACCTATGGAATTTCAGCTCAGGCCTGTCTCGGTGGGCCCCCAAACCCACCCTGCGGTTATTCCTCCAGTTCTGAAAGCATAATTGGAATACACACTCAGCGGCTGGCAGAATCCCCACATCTGTTCCCTGACCTGTGGAGCAAAGGTGATTATAGTAGAGGAGCCACCTGGAAGCTACCAGAACTGCCTCGACCTAGGAAAGTAGTGAATCAGAAGCAATACTCCATCCCTGGAGGGATCGGCAGAGATCAGTGTCACCACCAAGGACTTGAAAGACACGGGGGAGGGGATTCCCACATTTCCACTCCACTCTCCTATCTGGCCTGTACAGAAGCCAGACGATCTCAAAGAATGACAGTAGGTTAGAATAAGCTTAACCAAGTCCATGACATTGATGATGACACTGTTGATTGGGCCTAATGAGTGGCAAGTAGCCACTTCTCCAGATTTCACAGAACCCTGGCTGAGACACCAACCAACCCCTCTTGTCCCAGGAAACTTCCACTGGAGGGCCATTCTCCCATTTTTTGCTGGCGGAGGGGTCTCTACCCCGCTGCCTTGGGGGGTACACACCTGCCCCAGGCCTGGCCAGTCAGAACACAGCATTCCCTCAGTTGCAGCAACAGAATCAAAGGGGCGCTACCCACTCTTGGCCAGAGGCTCAACCAGACAAACTTGAAGAGGCCACCTAGCCTGGCTTTCTCCAGGACACAGAGGAGGAAACACCATGTGCTAGCAAGGACAGCCAGCTAGGTGCTGTTCTCTGGTCCCACAGGCAGCAAGAGGATAAGCGACTTCTGGGCTCCCCAGGGACCAGTATCTCTAGCAATGGCCTGTGGGGAAAGTTTCCAGAGGCCCCAGTAAGGGACTTGTCCAGGTGAAGGACCACTGCGTACAGAGGAGCCCAGTGCCCTGGCTTCCTGCCACAGGTTTTGTTCTCACATGGTCCTTGAAGCCCGGATACATGGAGTGTGGTGATAAAGTCCTTTTTGCCAAGGTCATGTGGCCCCAGACCCAGCTGACATTCCACCTCTACCTAGAGAACAGAGCAGAAAGCAGGTAACTGAAACAGCCTCACATAGAAGGGGACAGGGTTCTGCTAGCTGAACTCACAGACGGAGAGCCCGTTAGCCAAGTCAGACCCATCAAAGTTGTTCCTGACTTTTGCTAAAGCTCTTAAAAAAGAGGGCTGGCTTCCCAGATTGGTAGACTGGCAGCCCCAAGCTGCCAGAGGCCTCTTTGCCTTTGTGAGGAGGAAGCCCACACAGAGAGGGGCAGAGCTAAGAGATGGTGACAGGTGCCGTCTTCTGGTCACCCCAGTCCACTCACACATGAAGCCAGCGTGACTTCTGAACTTTTAGTTATACCAGCCTATGAAATCCCCCTCAGTTTAAGCCACTTTGGGTTGGATTTCTGGTATCTGTGACCAGTATGTCCTGACTAATAGACATATTGCTCCGTCAGTTTGGTAGTGATGATAAAAAAAATGGGGGTGGGGGAATTGGTGGGGGGGAACTGAATGAGGTGGAGAGAGAAGTTTTATTCCTAATTCTCTGGCTGACTGAACTGGAATGAATCCCTTCCTCCTCTGGCCCTCAGAAAGGCTGAAGCAAACGGGCAGTTCCCTACCCGGGTGGAGTTCGTCTATGGAATTCCTGGGCCTGAGGCCTCCACACTGGGGGAGTGGGGCTTATGCTAGAAGACTTCAGTTTTTCTCCTACAAATCTCCACATCCAAGCTTTTGAGTAACACCTCTTCTGAAGCAAAGGCTCTGCAAAGAAAACCAACTGGATGGCTTCTTGGGCTCCTTCTGGAACCAACACTCAGAGGATCCCTCTCTCCTCCTGCTCAGTCATTCAACAAACATCCATTTGATGCCTGTAGTCAGCAAAGCACCTGGAGCAGAAACGTGGGGAATTCAGAAAGAAGGGGTGCTCCTGGGCCTGCAGGAGCTTGGCTCCCCAGGGGACAAGGACCGGATAGGCATGAAATGAGCACGAGGGTATAAGCTGCCCCAGTATGAGATGATCCCAGGGACTGGGGAACTCTGGGGGAGATGCCAAATTGGAGAGCCTCTGGGAAGGAGCAGGGCTTTGATATGGCCAAGTACAGGAGGAAAGGCACTCTGGTAGGAAGAAGAAATATGCAAAGTTGAGGAAGGAAAAGTTTGAGACTGGCCAACCAAGCCAGAGGTGGGGTTCAGGTCCCATCCTTCCCCAAGCACCACGTCAAGGCCCGCACGACCTCATTTCACTCTCATAGGTCCCCTTGGAGGCGGCTATCACTGCTCCCATGACCTGCCCACAGGTAAGGATGCGAGGCTTTCATAGCTTCTGTGGCCTGTCCGAAGTCACCCAAGGCGGTATATGGCAGGTGGCTCCAGATGTTCAGTGTTCAACCTTCAGGTCTGGTCTGCTGGCTAGGGTAGTACGTCCCACACCTACACCCCCACAGTAGCTTAGGACAGGAAGAGGAGCTGAGGGGAGGAGAAGCAGAGGAAGCACCAGGTACTCACCGCTGGAAGGAGGCCAGGCGGTCCTTCAGAGCCTGCACGAAGGGGACGATCCAATGATGCCGCAGCACCACGCTCTGGGACAGGCTGACGTGGAATGCCTCCATCCGGACCAGCCGGGGGACATATGTCTGGGCGTGGGCCAGCAACATGTCCAGCAGATCCAGGAAGTCCTCCCTCGTTTCATCTGGAGGCAAGAGTGGATAGGGTGGGCCATTCTCTTAGCCAGGGCTGTGTGGCTGAAGGAAGAATCCCAGAAGGCAGAGAATGGCCTTCGTTACTCTAGATTTTTAGGGAAAATTACTTTGAGAGCAGCCTAGCTCTGTGTATTTTAATATGATTTTTGTGGTTATAGAAGTAACACACATATGCTCACTGTAAAGAGTTCAAGTACGAAAAGGAAATATGCAAAGGAGAAAGCAGGGCCTCCTGAAATCCTATCACACCTAGAGCAGTGGTCTCCAAACTGTATTGATCACCTGGGCCATTAGGAAACAAACTCACAAGCATCCCTGCAATAAGTGTGAATTTATTTATGTTACAAATGTGCATGTTACAAAATTATGTCCACTGTAAAATGTACACTCTCGAGAATGGAAATTTTTATTTATTTATTTAAAGTTTATTTATTTTTTGGTTATCTCCATACCCAACGTGGGGCTCGAACTCACGCCCCCGAGATCAAGTCGTATGCTCTTCTGACTGAGCGAGCCAGGCGCCCCAAAAACAGAAACTTTAAAAAGATGAGATAAAAAGAGATATATAAAGAAGTTCTAATACTTTTCTTCCAGATGGGTCATCTTGACCTCTCCCCAGGGGACATACACCCCACTTTCAAGACCACTACCCTAGAGATCAAGACTGTTGGAATTGGATGCTTTTCTTCCCAGCCTCTTCTCAGTGCTTATCCTAGTGTACACATTTTATTTGTTGAAAAGATGAGAGTGTACCATTCAAACTGTTCTTCTACTGGCTTTCTTCATGTAACACTACAGGGTGGATAGTCTTCCTTTCAGTGCAGCGGGCAAGCTCACGGTCACTGGTCCACAGTAATCCATAATCACAAACAACACTTCCTTTATCAGTCCCTATTAGACATTGAATCTCCTGATAAATATTTAGAATGCTCCTAACTTTTCACAAAGACGAAGAACACCACGACGACCACCATTGAATGTTCACATATTCTTCTTCTTCTTTTTTAACCAAATGTGGGCCTGGAGCTGCATGGGTAACTGCTCGCGCCCCGTGTGTTAGTCAATTTATCCCAACGCCCTGGTGAGCAGGCAGTGTAGAGACTCATTCTTCTGTGGATGGTGAAATGGCAGTTCTAAGAGTTGACCTGATTAACACAAAATACTAAGGGCCAACCCCTACTCTGTGTATTGTGTTAAGAGCCTGACATAAAGAGGGCACCTGGGTGGCTCAGTCGTTAAGCGGCTGCCTTTGGCTCAGGTCATGATCCCAGGGTCCGGGGATCGAGGCCCAAATCGGGCTCCCTGCTTGATGGGAAGCCTGCTTCTCCCTCTCCTGCTCCCCCCGCCCCCCGCTTGTGTTCTCCCTCTCTCTGTGTCTCTGTCAAATAAATAAATAAAATCTTAAAAAAAAAAAAAAAAAAAGAGCCTGACATAAACGATCTGATTTAATCTTCACAAAAGTCCTAGGAGATACAGATTTCTATAATCCCCATTTTAGAGATAAAGACACTGAGGCTCTGGGAAGTCCAGTAACTTACTAAAGGGTGCCAAGCCTGGGCATTATTTGCCTGCCATTCACTCATGTAGGCTGGTGGACCTGCCCAGCACACCCAGGGGCCTCTTAGAAATAAACTGCCAGCTACAGCCGCACTCTGGGATGGCCTTGACACTCTGCCCTAGACCCTCCCTTGGTCACCTCCTCATGAGCGGGAAAACATTATACCCAGAATTAATTAAAAAACAAAACAACAACAAAAAACAACTTAGGCAATGAATTCGAAACTGAAAACAAGTTTACAGAAAAACTCCCCAGTTTTCTCTGCTAAGTCCATGTCTCTCCTACCATCCATGTCAGAGGTTTCTGGCTTGTTCCTCCTGGTTGGGGCCAGCTTCCTCCCATCAAGAGGTACCCGTCAGGGGCTCCTGGGTGGCTCAGTAGGTTAAAGCCTCTGCCTTCGGCTCAGGTCATGATCTCAGGGTCCTGGGATCAAGCCCTGCATTGGGCTCTCTGCTCAGCAGGGAGCCTGCTCCCACCCCCACCCCACCCCCCGCCTACTTGTGATCTCTCTCGGTCAGATAAATAAATAAAATCTTTATTTTATTATTTTTTAAAGATTTTATTTATTTATTTGTCAGAGAGAGAGGAGCGAGAGTGAGCATAGGCAGAGTGGCAGGCAGAGGCAGAGGGAGAAGCAGGCTCCCTGCCAAGCAAGGAGCCCGATGTGGGACTCGATCCCAGGACGCTGGGATCATGACCTGAGTCGAAGGCAGCTGCTTAACCAACTGAGCCACCCAGGTGTCCCAATAAATAAAATCTTTAAATAAAAAAAAAGAAAGAGGCACCTGTCAGTCTCAGCCTCTCGCCCTTTAGACATTACTCACATGGCACATAGACATGGGTGGCCCAGTTGCCCCGCTCATGGGGGAAGGTGCGCACCCGGCCTCCATGTTTTTCCCGGTCGTCCTCAGGCTCTCCGTCAGTGTCTAGGAACATGTGCAGCACACTGTCGGGTACCGGCAACTTTTGGCTGGGAAGAGGGCTCCGGGAACTGCAAGAGAGAAAAAGGAAATGAGCACACTTAGCCTCCTGGCATTCTCTACCTCTGTAGCTACAACAAAAGTCGTAACCCCTTATCCAGGGTGACTGTGTGCATCTATTTCCCACTAGGTGCTGCAGGCAGCTTCTAGATAACCACAAAACTCTTTCCTCAGTACTGTCTCACTGGGGTCTCCCAACAGCCCTGGGAGGCTGACTTTAGCTGGGGGGCTGGTTCCCACAGGAGACTACTGGGCAGGCAGCACAGTGTGGTTCAGAGGTCACATTCCCTAGGTAGACAAGCCTGAACTGGAGTAGCGCTTCCTACTTGGGCAAGTCATGTGCACTGTGTGGGCCTCAGTTTCCTCATCTATAAAGTGTATCCCGACCTGATAGAGCTATTGTGAGATCAACAGAGACGCCACTGCTTGAAAGGCACTCTTAAAAGCACCAGGCGTGGCACTTGAGAACAGAAGCTCCACGAAGTCAGACTTCAACCGTTTCGTTCACTGTGGAGTGTCCCAGCCTGAGCCTGGCGCAGAGCGGGTGCTCCACGAGTATTTACCGGATGAATGAAAACACTCTCCAAATGTGGAAACAGACCTAGGATGATGGTGTGGGTGCGCGCCAGGAGATCCCGGCGGCCAGCGCTGGAGGCTGGACCCGAGCCCACGTTTCCTGCCTCCTCACCTTGGCCTAGCCAGGTGGGGGCACTCTGGGGCTGTGTCCAGGACTGTCCTCCGGACCCTCCTTTCCCGCTGTGCCCCTCTTATTTCCCTGGCGAGCCGCCCCGCATTATCGCCTCTTTCCCCCCAGACGCTCGCGTCCCGCCGAGGTGTCGCGCGAACCAGCACCCTCCCCAGAAAGATCTCCTCGCTCCTTACCGCTGGCAGCCTCCAGCTCCGGGTCGCGCCTGGGCCCCGGCCGCGGCCGCGGCCTCATCCTCATCCTCCGAGCCGCTGCTGCTGTAGCCCACCAGGGGCGCCGCACTCATGGGGCCTGCACCACAACAGGCGGTACCCGCGAGCGATAGCACCCGGAATTCCGCTGCGCCGGAAGTGCCCTCCGGGGGCGGAGCCAGGGGAAGCACCGCCTCGGGGGCGGGGCCTGGAGGGGCGGGGCCCCGCAGGACTCCGGCGGGACTCTACCACTCAGACCACGCCGCCTGCCAGCTCGCTGCGCTTTGACGGCTACCTGGAGCCTACCGGAACCCCACACCTAGCCTCTGTGTGCCCATTTCACAGATCGCTCTGGGCCCTGACCTCTCTGTCCGCTGCTCTGTCAGCAGCCATCCGCGACCAGACCTTCTTGCCACGGACGGTCGCTGGATCAGCGGTCAGCGCCCTAGACCCAGCGGAGATCACTGCCCTCGAGGCCCAGACGGGATCAGAGGTCCGGAACACCCCTCCTCAAGCCGGTCTAGGGTCCGAGCTTCGGGGGCCCGTCTCCTAAGAGCAAGCTGAGCAGTCAGAGGCGGGTCAGTTCCAGAAGATCAGAGGGTCTAGGAGGCCCCTCCTCTCAAGAGCGGGCGTCGGGCCGCGGGCCGGGCGCGCCTCCTCCCCTAAGGCCGAGCAGGTTGGTGGGAAGCGGGGCGCCCTCCCTGGGTCAGCTGAGGCGTGCCGGCCAGGCAACTGGAGAGCCACCCCGCACGCCCCACTGTCCGACCGGGCCCGACCGCGGGGTCCCCGGCAGGGGGCGGCCTCGCTCCGTGCCGCCCGCTCCTCCTGCAGCCGCCGCCGCCCCGGCTGCCGCTCCTCCCCCGGCCCCGCCTCCCTGGCCCCCGCGCCGCCCGCTTGTCCGCCGGTTTCTGCAAGGCCGTCGGTCCGTCCGCCCGCCCTCCCGGCGCTCCTCCGCCCTGGCCCCGCTATTCCGGCCACGCACGTCGCTTCCTCGGTTCCGGCCGCCGCTAGCCCGTTCCCCGCCCCCAGGCCGGCCGCCGCCGCTACTCGAGGCCGGGGATTGGCAGTGCGCGTAGGCCGCGCCGCCGCCGCTGGAGCCGGAATAAAGGGGCGGCCGAGAGAGCAGCCGGT
This sequence comes from Mellivora capensis, assembly GCA_004024625.1. Classification (NCBI taxonomy): domain Eukaryota; kingdom Metazoa; phylum Chordata; class Mammalia; order Carnivora; family Mustelidae; genus Mellivora; species Mellivora capensis. The sequence goes on from PISX010011203.1 coordinate 8,341, forward strand.
CGCCACTCGCCCCGCGCCTGACCCCGCGGGCGGCCTGGAGCAGGTGAGCGGCGGGGCGCTCGGGGCTGCGTCTGGGGGCCACTCCCGCGCCCGCCGCACCCCTTCCCCAGCCGGCCCGCCCGCCACCACCACCTCCCCTCTCCACCTCCGGCCCGACCCGGCGGCCTCCTGAGCTCTGGGGCGGCCCAGGCCAGCCAGGGCGCGTAGCTCCTAACCGGGCCCAGCTTGCGGCCCTGGGGCCTTCCTCGGGCCCAATCGCCTGCGGGGCCGGTTCCTCTGGCCCGTAGCGGCCTGGCCATTCCTGGTGAGGGCTGACAGGAGGCAGCCCAGCTGGGCCGGCTGGCATTGCCGGGCGGGGAGGTGATCGCCTTTCATTCGGTTTCCCAGGGAGGAGGAAGGGCTGGCGTGGGGCGCAGGTGGGGGCCTCCCTTTGCCTCCCTTATCCTAGTTTCTCCTCTTTGCGGCACGATCAGAAAGGCCTCTGGGCTGCACCCCTGGAAAGGGCAAGGGTGGGCAGCTGAGCTGGGGGCCTGGGATCCAGAACCCTGGTTCTGGCAGCCATTCATGCCGGAGGGGAAAAAAATCATCTGGGTTGGCACATCCGGACCTAGACTGAGCTCAGGGTAGCCCCCTCTTCCCTCTTTCCTGGGGAGGCTTCCTACCGTCTTGCTCATGCAACCTGCTGCGTCCACCCCGAGCAGGGCTCCTTTCCTTCTTTCCTTCCTGGAAGATGCTGTGGGTGAGTTTTTGGTCTGACTCTTAGGTTTCTTGGGCAGAACAGTTAGAGGCAGGGCTGGCCTGTGAAGGCATCCCTTTTTTTCTCCTTTTTCCTTCAGGAGAAAACTTAGAAACTTTTCGATGTTTGAGGCAGAGAAGCTGGAAACCTGAAAGTCGGTTGCATGTAATTCTAAAAGTTCCTCCCTCTCGCTGTCATTACCTTCTGCTGCCACAAAGTGGTGAGTTAGAGATTTGCCTGGGATGGGTGGTCTTTACCTTCCATTGATTACCCAAACTGTTAGAGACTTGGAGCAAGAGAAGGCAGTGGTCTCTGGAAAGGTGGTCTTTTCCAGGTTGTCCTGGGAAGAGGAGAAATGCTCTGTGCTTAGCATGCTTCTTTCCACATAGCCAAGGGAAACTTCTGATTGCCTACTTTTCCCTGCAGGCCTGACCACTGTGATTCGGAGGATTTAGGAGTTTGGGGTACTCTGGGAGATAACTAGAGCAGGGATGTTCTGCTGTGGAGACCTCCAGGCTGGGTGGGTCTATGGACCAATCATTGTTACATTGGCTCAGGTCTCCGCAAGGCCATCCTAACGGTTGTGTGGACAAAGAATAGGCACGTGGTCAGTGGTCAGGATGGAGGGCCTGGGGGATAGTTGAGAGGGATGTGGGTCAGCCCCTCACAAAATAAGTTTGTTTTTTTTTTTTAAGCTTTTTATCTATTTGACAGAGAGAGAGAGAGAGAGAGAGAGGGAACGCAAGCAGGGGGAGTGGGAGAGGGAAAAGCAGGCCTCCCGCTGAGCAGGGAGCAGCCCAATGCGGGGCTCGATCCCAGGACCCTGAGATCACAACCTGAGCCACCCAGGCACCCCACAAAATAAGTTTTTTGAGATGGTCCTCAGTTCCTGTAGTTGTTTTAAATAATGGCTGCCTGAGGCCATTTGCCACTGGGGCTTCAGGTCTAGAAGGCCTGGTTCTCCGTCCTAGCCGGCTATTACCCTGAGCAGGGATGTCCTGGGTTGAGATTCAGGGCAGCCAGGGGAAAGGAGTTGGAAGGCCTCGGGGTGTCCTCCACCAGTGCCTCTCTGCTTTTATCTAATAACATATTGGGCTTCCAAGTAAGAATTTTATTTGCAAAAAAAGTTAAGTTGCTGAAATTGGTTTGGACGTCATGGCCCTCCGTCTTCCTTTGGAGAATGAGCAGAATTTATGACTTCTTGGTATTAGGGGCAGATCATCCCAGACCCTTATCTGTGAGACAGCTGACCAAAGAGGGCTGGCGGGAGGCTGGGGAGGCAGGAAGCTCTCTTTGCTGGAGGGGCTGAGCCCTCAGCAAACTTCTTTGGTCCTGTGTGAAGAGAGCGGGTCTTCCAGCCCTGAACTCCTCTCTCTTCCCTGATGTGGCCACAGTGTTGGCGAGTGTGGGCAGAATGGGGAGAGGGGTCCAGGGACCAGCTGTGTATCTCTCCGAGAAGCTCACGGTTTTTCTCTTCCCTCCAGAACCAGTCATTGGGGAAGTCAAAGCCCCTCCCGCCTGGAAGGCCCCCTTCTTTGGAGAGCCGCGCCGGCCTGTAGGCAGAGCCTTGTGGTCCGCCTAGGTTAATGCCTCGGGCTGTCTGACCAGTCCCTCTTCAGTGCCTTGTCTGAGGTTTTGGTCCATACCTGATCCTGGGCAGCTTCTCCCTGGGCTGGATCGCCTTAAGCGGGAAACTGAAGCCATTACTCTCCAAACCCTGTTTCATCTTCCCAAGCATGTCGGAGAGCTGGCAGCAGCCCCCGCAGACGCAGCCGCAGCAGCCGCAGCCACCGCAGCCGCAGCACCACGCAGAGCCCCCGCCGGCCCTGGCTGAGCACACCCTGCCCCCGGGCTCGGCCGAGAACCCCCTGGGCTGTGCGGTCTATGGCATCCTCCTGCAGCCAGATCCCGGCCTCCAGCCCCCGCAGCACGCGCCCCTGCAGGCGGCCAGCGAGCCGGGCCCCAAGTGCGGCGTGTGTGGTCACGACCTGGCGCACCTGTCCAGCCCGCACGAGCACCAGTGTCTGGCGGGCCACGACCGCTCATTCCAGTGCACGCAGTGTCTCAAGATCTTCCACCAGGCCACGGACCTGCTGGAACACCAGTGCGTGCAGGCCGAACAGAAGCCTTTTGTCTGCGGCGTCTGCAAGATGGGCTTCTCGCTGCTCACGTCGCTGGCGCAGCACCACAGCGCGCACAGCGGCACGAGCGGCCTGGTGAAGTGTTCCATCTGCGAGAAGACCTACAAGCCAGCGGAGGCGGCAGAACCCGCGGCCGCTGCGGCCGCTGCCACGCCCCTGCCCCCAGCCCCCGCGCCGCCGCCGCCGCCGCCCGCCGTGGCCCCTGGCGAGCAGGCCGACAAGCCCTACAGCTGCCCCATCTGCCAGAAGCCCTTCAAGCACCTGTCGGAGCTGTCGCGGCATGAGCGCATCCACACGGGCGAGAAGCCGTACAAGTGCACGCTGTGTGACAAGAGCTTCAGCCAGTCGTCGCACCTGGTGCACCACAAGCGCACGCACAGTTCGGAGCGGCCGTACAAGTGTGCCGTGTGCGAGAAGACCTTCAAGCACCGCTCGCATCTGGTGCGCCACATGTACGCACACTCGGGCGAGCACCACCTGTTCCGCTGCAACGTGTGCGAGCTGCACTTTAAGGAGTCCTCTGAGCTGCTGCAGCACCCATGCACGCCGAGCGGGGAGCGGCCGTTCCGCTGCGGCGAGTGCCAGAAGGCCTTCAAGCGGCCGTCGGACCTGCGGCAGCACGAGCGCACACACAGCGCAGAGCGGCCCTTCAAGTGTGACCTGTGCCCCATGGGCTTCAAGCAGCAGTACGCGCTCATGCGCCACCGGCGCACGCACAAGGCCGAGGAGCCGTTCAAGTGCGGCCTGTGCGAGAAGGGCTTCGGGCAGCCCAGCCACCTGCTCTACCACCAGCATGTGCACACCCTCGAGACCCTCTTCAAGTGCCCCGTGTGCCAGAAGGGCTTCGACCAGTCGGCCGAGCTCCTGCGGCACAAGTGCCTGCCGGGCGCGGCCGAGCGGCCCTTTAAGTGCCCCGTGTGTAGCAAGGCCTACAAGCGCGCGTCCGCCCTGCAGAAGCACCAGCTGGCGCACTGCTCGGCCGCCGAGAAGCCGCTGCGCTGCACCCTGTGCGAGCGCCGCTTCTTCTCGTCCTCTGAGTTCGTGCAGCACCGCTGCGACCCGGCCCGTGAGAAGCCGCTCAAGTGCCCGGACTGCGAGAAGCGCTTCAAGTACGCATCCGACCTGCAGCGGCACCGGCGGGTGCACACGGGGGAGAAGCCCTACAAGTGCCCCAACTGTGACAAGGCCTTCAAGCAGCGCGAGCATCTCAATAAGCACCAGGGGGTGCACGCCCGTGAGCAGCAGTTCAAGTGTGTGTGGTGTGGCGAGCGTTTCCTGGACGTGGCCCTGCTGCAGGAGCACAGCGCCCAGCACAGTGCTGCTGCCGCGGCTGCCGAGGGCGCCTACCAGGTGGCTGCCTGCCTGCCCTGAGTGCCGCCCAAATGCGCGCCTCCGAGCGCCCCCAACGGCCCCTGTCCCGCACTCTACCCGGCGTGCCCTCCCCAGCCGGAGGGTACGGGCAGAGGCGGGGTGGGGGTGCCCAGCACTCCTGGTACCGGCCTGGAGGTAGGGTGTGGGGAGCTAGATTCTGTGGCTGGCCCTGATCCCACAAACCTCTTTCCCATTACAGGATTCCCTTACTTGAGAGCCATCAGCGTCCCTTATCTCTGGGGGCCTGGAACCAGGCTGGAAGTCAAGTGGACTGTCTCAATCCACCCCAAGGAGGGATTGGTGCCAGCCCCACCTCCCCAAACTTTTCAGCCTAATTAGAAACCAGATGGGGTAGGAAAGAGGATGGTCGTGGTCAGGCCTGGGAGAAGGGCTAGATCCCGTATGTAGGGCAGCTGTCCTCCAACTCACTGTTTGAGGGAGCAGGCCAGCTTCGTGATGTAGTCCTGGGGACCAGGAAGGGCAGACGGTGAGCCTGAGCTGCAGGCCTCTCCGTCTGCTCCAGCTAGGGGCCGGTGTGGCCTCCCAGGTTCCGACAGGGAGACAGACGGGAGGGCTGCACATCTGTGAGCTGGGTGGGCCTGGAGAGAATCAGCCCCTCCAGAAGGGAGGAGGCAGAGAAGTTCTCCTGTGACACACTCAGCCAGGGACAGCGCCATCTACAGGGAGAGGAGGAAAGGCAGCTTTCCTACTGAGGGCTGCTCCTGCTGTTCAGAAAGCGCCCTCCTACCTTTGCAGCATGGTTCCAAGCTCTGGGGAGTGTGTTCTTGGCCTGACAGAACTACTGATGTGAAAGAAGGGGATTGTTAGACCACCTTGGTGCCTGGGAGGAAGCAGGGCCAAGTCCATGATCCGGTGGATGGAAACAAGTGCCCTCCCCCTTGAATGTGTGAACCAAAGTGTCAAGAGTGGCCTCAAACAGCTTGCCCCAGCTCTGCTTCTGGGCTAAGACCAGGCCTGGGGACCCAGGGTGGGGGAAGTGAAAGGACTCTGACCCCACAGTGCTCTCCCAGCCCCTGGGAATCCTCCCCGTCAGTCTGGCTCCTGGCCTGGACCAGGAGCCAGACTTGTGCTGCCAAGGTGCCCTGGACATTATCCACTGACTTCCAAGGCCAGAGATTCTCTCTGGGGTTCTCGTGGGGTCCCTGTAGGTCTCTGCCTACCCACGGGGGCTCATGGAGTCAGGGGTGCCCAGAGCAATAGGGAGCAGGCCAAGGAAGGGGTTGTTAAGGGAGCCAGTAGGTGCCTGGAGTTGACTGAGATTGCTGGCCGGCGGTGGTGGTGGGGGCTCTTGGGAAGCCCAAAGGACCTTTATTATCAAAATGATTCTTCTGAACCCAGCTGTGCCCCTGCCCCGCCCTCTTCCAGCCCTCCTTGGGCGTGGGTCTTGAAAGACTTTAATCAGTGCTTGCACCAAGGGCCCAGAGGAACAGGGAGGCCCGCCTTGTCTCGTTCTCACCTTGAGAAGGCTGAACAGCCCACATCCGCCTCCTCTCTGGGACTGGGCTCCCTTCCTGTGCCTGCAGAGAGGGGCTGGTCCTTACCCTCGGTGCTGGCTCTCAGTCACAATGCCTCAAAAGACATGGAACCCAGGTCGACAACAGGCCCAACTGCTAATTTTTCCCTTTCCTTTCGCTTTCTAAAAGCAGTTGTTATACTGTTCATAACATTGTATAGTTTAATTTCATGTCATTTTGGATCTTATATAAAAATGTGAAAATTTGGATTTTTAAAAAGAATGACTCCATTTTAGATAGCCCCTTTTGATGTTAATATATAGTGAGTCCAATGTATGCTTTAGAAGTAAAGACATTGACCATCACAGACCAAAGCACTGCTCATTCTGGTCATTCTTCCCCTGGGGAGTGATGGGGCATGGAGAGAGAGATAGAGGGGTAGAGGAGCGGGCGGCCTCCCGCCCTGCTGGAGGTCTAAGTGCACCCCAGTGGAGGGAGCCAGGCTGGGAGGGACGGGCAGCTTGTGGATGGGGAGAAGCCAGGAGCCTGGCATGGTAAAGCCTGAATGGTGGCTCTGCCCCTGCGGGAAACCAGGGCTTGCTCAGTGCAGTGGTGGCCCCAGCCAGGAGCCCTGACCCAGAGGACTGGCTGCTCTTGCCCCACTCTCCCGTGGCCATCCATCTGCATGTCCAGCTAGCTGCCTCCCTTCTCCACCTTCCAACCCGCCTTTCTTCCGTTCCCTGCCTCAGGCCCCCAGTGGGCCAGGTATGACTCAGGCTTCTTTCATTTCTCAAAAGCAGGGGTGGAGATGGCAGGAGAGCCTACCCAGGCCAGGGAGGGTGGTCAGCCCCTTACTCTGGAGGTGGGGGTAGGAAGGTAGTAAGTCAAGAGGATGAGGAGCTGCCCGTGCCACGGGGGGCTTCAAAATGGGTGCAGAAGGCTAGTGGAAAGGCCAAGGCAGACCCTAGAGGTGACACACCCCACACTCCCCTACTCCCTCTGTGTGTGCCCATGCTTTCGAGGACCTCCCTTGAGGAGCCATGCGGTCCCTTCCTGCAGGCGTCCACTTGTCAGCCGGAGGACACCTGGTGCCCCAAGGAAGGCTTTAATCCTGCCTTCCTTGCCAGCTGCGTGACCTTAGACAAAACCCACCTACCTTGAAGAGATTTCTGGAAAGCACTAGCATGTGCTTTATAGCTTCAGGTTGCCCTTCCTGAATGGACGATGGTCTTCTTTGTGTGCCTGGGGCAGGAGGAGCCCTGGCGGGGCGGGGCGGGGCTGAGCTCACAAGGAGCCTACAGTGACTTTCTCCTGCTCTGTCTCCATCCTCTCTTCTTCAAAGCTCCCACCTGGCCCTCAGCCCTGCACTCCAGTCTGTGCCCAAACCAGGGCAGTGAATGGAGCCTGGGAGCCTGCGTGTTCAGGTTCAAGTCCTAGCCTTTTGATAAAAAGTGACCCCAGGCACCTGTTATCTGCCCCTCTTGGGGCCTCAGTTCCCCTTCTGAAGCAGAGGTCTTGACCCCTATCTCTAAGGGTCCTTAGAGCCCTGACACTCTGATTCTGGGAAGGTGACAGGATGAACCTGTGTCTCCTTTTCCTCTCCCTCCCTCTCCTGGCCTCCAGCCTGCGGTCTTCCTGTCTCAGCCTGGCTTCAGCTGTAAGTGGCAGGAACGGTGCAGACTGGCTTGAGCAGGTGTCCACTGCAGCTGATCACCGCCCACCCACAGGCCCCGAAGCCCCCACAACGTCCTGCGTCCCACGGTGGATGTGAGTCTCCCTCTTGCAGAGCCGAGCATTTTCATGAGGGGACTTCGGACACTGTGATGAGGGGTATAAACTAATACCACCTCCTTTGGTCTCTGGGGCATCATGCACTTTGCCCCGACCACTGACAGCATAGGGCGAAGGTGGGACCTTGGGGTGAGCTGTGACATCAGGATGACCGCCGATGGGGCGGAGCAAGAGGGAGAGGTGGACAGAAACCTCCCACTTGGGAGTTTGCAACTCTAGGGTGAGGGCACAGTGAAATGGCTTATGTGGAGGATAGGGCATATGGTGGCCACTCAGGAGAGCAGAACAGTGGGAAGTCAGAGGCCAGAGGGGCTGCCCTAACTCCTCCCTCTAATGTCGGGGCTCTCCTAACCCCCACCCTGACACCCCATTCATAACCCCTATCCCTTCACCTGCTGGTCAGAGCCTCCTACCATCTCCAGGAGATGGGCTGGGCAGACCTGAGTAGTCCCTTCTGACTGACCAAAGCCACGTGTTGGTGATGGAGGAGGCCTGGAATTGTGGAGCTGGCCTGGTAGGGAACAGACAGGGGATGGGTCAGCCCTGGGCTCTGAACCTCCCAGGCCTGGGGCTCTGGTTCCAACCCACTCTTTGCGGTCCAGGAAGCCGGGCACAATGGCTGGCTGCGGTGCTGGGGCCCAGTGCTGGCTCCTGGTCTGACCAGGGGATAGGAAAGCTCCTCACCAGCTGGTAGAGGGGGTGGCCAGCCCTCTGGTGGGCCCTCGACTCCTTGCAGGGTTAAAGCTGCCAGGCTCTGTCTCCCTATCTGCGCAGAGGCCTCCTCACATGCCTTTGTGAAAGTTTTCTGTGTGTCTCCAGTCCTCCATCCTGACCTCTCACCTCCATTCCTCATTCCCTCTTCCAGAGCAGGCCTCATGACTGTTCCAGTCTTGGATATTGGCCCCGGGGCCTCCTAGGCTGCGCCTGGCTGGGCTGTAATAAGTCTACATCCCATCCTCAGAGGTTGGGGTGCGGGGGGGTTTCTTTGTTCCTTGAAGGTCTCATGCCTCCAGGAAAAGCCATGGCCCTATTGATTGTCACAAATCTACAAAGATTCTAGGCCCGGATTGCCCAGTTCTCCTTGGGGTCCTGAGAAGGAGGTCAACAGGAGGGGTGGGAATAGGGGGCGCCCGCGGTGTCTCCCTCTTCCCTGTGTGTGCCTCCTCAACCTAGGTCTGCATTCCTGCCTTTGTTCATCCCCGAGCTGCTGCTGCAGGGGCACAGAGCTAAGACTTCAGAGGAGAGAGGTTTGAGGATTTCATGTATCAAAAGGTAGGGTCAGAAATGTCAAAGCTTCAGATTTTTAGCACAAAAGATTAAGTGTGAGTCCTCCCTGACCCTCCCCTCACCCCTGATCCATCCCCATTGCCAGCCCAGGCCCTGGGTGAGGATGTGTTTTGTGTGTTACTTTGTCATGCGCACAACTATTACTTTGTAGTAGTTGTTTCATTTAGCCCAGATCTGTGTGTGGTTCCTAGGTGGCCCCAGGCCCCATTCTTGAGCCTCCCTGTTCACTCAGAGAGATAAAAGAAGCCTCCAAGGGCAGTATTTCCTTAGAACCAACTGTGGGCCAGAGGCTAGGAGCTGTTCTATTGTATCGGGGAAGACTGGCGGGGAGAAGGGAGCACTTGAGAGAGGCCTGCCTTCCAAGAAATGGTGGGACTTGGGTAGGAAGAGATGGAGAAGGGATTCCCGCTGGGGGGAAGGCTTTGAACAAAGGTGGGGAGGCAGGCAAGAGTCTGGGTGTTCAGAACAGCAAGGAGGCTGGTGGGGAGTTTGGTGTAGGGTAATGCATTGAGCCCCAGGGCCAGGGACGTGGATTGGAGGCCTGGCCAGGAAGATCTGTGGGTGAGGCCATGGAGGTTGGACTGTCCCCAAGGTAGTGGCCATAAGAAGGCTTTCTAAGGTGATCTATTTATGATGAGTAAGGAGTCTCCTGAGGCTGAAGGGACTTCGAGGCCAGGAGACAGTGACCCAGACTAGGTGGGAGTGGGACTTCTTCCATCCCTTGGCCTCTGGGTGGGATTATCAGATGTCCCCGCCTCCAGGAAGCCCCCTTGGGTTTTCTCCCCACTCTTGGCTTGTGTATTTCTCTCATAGCAGGAAGGCAGTGGAATGTGGTGGCTGCAAGCTCAAGGGTGAGGTAGGCAGGCTTCGGTTCCCAGCTCTGCCAATCACCAGCAGTGTGACCTTGGGCCAGGCACTTAACTTCCCTGAGTCCATTTCATCACCCATAAACTGGGTCTAAAATTACCCACCGCATGGTGTCTGCAAAGTGTTTAATACATTGTCTTGCGCTTAAAAAATAGAAAGTGTTAGGGTTCCTGGTTGCCTCAGCCAGAAGAGCATATGACTCTTGATCTTGGTTGGGGTCCTGAGTTTGAGCCCCATGTTGGGCATAGAGATTAATTAAAAATAAATTAATTAAAAAAGTGTATACTGAGTCAGGCTTGTTAATGCTCAACTACTCCACATTTCCTTTATTCTTGGGCACCCGTTTTTAGGTCTATGGAATCGGGATTCAGTGTACAATTGGTGAGCAAGAACCTAATTACATTGCTGGTGTGGGTTACCATTCACAGTGTCTTGGACTTGAGGAACATGGTCTAGGTGCGCCCACATTCTCACCTTCTGCTTTCCAGTTCAAATCAACTGGGCCTGCCTTCCTCCTCCTGGACTGGAAACATCCCAGGCAGGGATGGCATCTGGTCTGTGTCCTTCCTGCACCCAGCATGGGTCCGGGTAAGTCTCAAATGTCTGCAGGGCCAAACTCCGAGAGGGCCTTGCCCATTCATTTAGCATCAAGGAAGCAGGGCCAGGAAAAACCCCCCAGGCACCTGCTTCCATCTGGTACACTGAGGCATGCTCTCCGGCTGTCCCCAGTCCCACAAAGGCCAGGACTCTGGCATCCCTGCTGTGATGGGGGTCTTGGGCAAATCTATCTCTTCTCTGAGCTGTCATGTTGGACGAGGCACTCAGGTTTGCAGAATGTGGCTCCGACATCCCCAAGAGGTTCTGCCCCGGGGCTTCCCGAGGTTCAGGCCGGGGGACTGCTCGCTGGGTTTGGAGGGAAGAGTTTCTTTCCTCATGAAATGGCAGGAGGATGAGTACCTTCTCGAAAGGCCCCCAGGGAGGAAGGGGCTCTGTTGTTTGCCACTCTCCGTGCTCCCGCTCCTCCCCATGCATCTGTTGTCAGCAAATTCCACACTTGAGGACAGAAAGGCAGATGCCATAGTCCCTCACCTCAGTATGAGGATAGTAACCATCACCTCCATCCTGAAAAGAAATAAAAATCAGCCTAGAGTCTGTAGGGCAGGCTCTGTCCACATTATCAGACAATAATGACCCAGCTCATCTCCTTGTTTCTTACCCAAGTTGGAACAAAAGACCACCCATTCTGGGAAATGATTTATTCCACGATACTGAGTGCAGACTGTATGTGAACACTGTATCAAGTGTTGGGACTTGCTTTGAGTCCTGAGTTCTGGATGTGGCTGAAGTGATCTCCTTCCTGATCTGGGCCTCAGTTTTCCTATCTGGGGTACAGGATAGCATTCGTTCTGGTCACTTTTCAGAGCACTTGTGGGGGATGAGGCATGGAGGAGACAATGAGTCACATGGCAATGTGTTCTGACCAGTGTTAACATAGGGTCCAGAAATGAGAGGCTGGTATTATTCTTTAAATTCCTTCCACCTAAGACCCGGCTTACATGTAGTAGGTGCTCAGTAATTTTAGTGGAAGAAGATGGGGAGAATGTAAGTCAAGGGTTTCCTAACCTTTGTGGGCGTTGACTCTCCCAAGAATCAGATGAAAACAAGGAGCCTCTCCATGGGAAAATGTATATGTGGGGGGGACATGCAGTTTTGCTTGTGATTTCAGAAGGTTCAAGGATCCCTGAGGCCCCAGATCCTAGCAGCAGGGGTCTTACTCAAGTAGTCTTAGAGCTTGGTGGCTATTTACCCAGATTGGGATCTGTCCTTGCAAACTGCTCACAAGTGGAATGCGAGTGGGGTATCTGGAAGGTCTGCGAGCTATGCATTGGCCTGGCTCTTCCTAGCCATGCCAGAAATACACTCCCTTAGCTTTTGAGTGGGGTTATTCCATATCTGGCCCAGGCCAGCCCATGACTCTCCGCAGGATGTCATGCCTTCCTTTCTGTAGTTTGGTGGACAGATGTGAGGGCTAGTCCTGAAGCTATATATGGATAGAGTAGGTGACTCTCGCTCCACGCCTGGAGGCTGCCTCCAGCCCCCCAGAGCCTGCTGGGCCCGGGGAAGCCCCCCAGAGTATATAGGTATGGTGAAAGCTTCTGAGAGCAGTATCTAAAAATCCCGTTCAAACCTCCTTTTGTCTCTTTGAGGCCCAAGTTCAAAGTTTGAGGTGGAGGGGGGCTCAGTTGTGGGGCTGCAATCAGGGGACAGGGGCACAGGGAAAAATCCAATTCCCAGGCTGCCTCTACACCTCACTCCTAGCTGACCCAGTTTAGACCCCCAACTCTTTACTTGTGGTCATAATACATTTTTCTCCAGCCCACCAGTCCTCCAGGAGTTGGTGGGGCAGGTAAAGGTAAGAAGGCATCTCCTGAGGTTCTGAGCCCTCTCCCCGTCCCTGCGCGCGCGTGTGCGCGCGTACACACACACACACACACACACACAGTCTGGTTTATTACTATTGGTTTTATTTCCACTCAGGCTGAACATTAAGGGAGGTAGTGGTACCACGAAACACCCTGTGTCCAGCTGGAGAACCTGAGTGGCACAGCCCAGCAGCCTGGGGCTCAGCTTCCTTTTCACAGATTAATGCCAGGGGGTCAGGTAGTTGACACGACTGTGGAGAGAAACAGAGTGAGGCAGAGACCTCCAGGGTGTCCTGGGGGAAACCAAGCCACCCTTCTGTAGGCCTGCCCCACATACCCATCTTGCTATCCTCAAGGCTTTGAAAACACAACTTCTATCCTGTCTATGGCTCCGGAGCCTTTGATGGCTCCCTAGTTCCTTTCGTTTATATATTTTCAGAGACTCTGCTTGACTTTCAAGCCACCCCCTCTTCCCGTTCATTTCGTCTTTGTTTCTCGTTGATTCCCCAGTCCTGCACTGCTTTACTCATTTTTCAAGCATTTAGTGCACCTACCCTGGCAGGCATTATATGGTAGGAAAATATCAGGAAGAATTCCCCTGTGTGTGCACAGGGCAGGTGAGAGAAGGCAAACCTTCCCTTGATAATTATATTACAATAGGTTCTGGATTATCAGATAGTGATGCAGCTGTGGTGACCAGCCCGAGGAGGTTTGAGGTGTAGGGGAGAGGCAGAGGGTCAGGGAAGAAGACTTCAAGGAGGACGGGACACCTAGGCTGGGCTTTCAAGGGTGAGGAGGAATATTCCAGGCAGAGAAGGAAGGATTGCCTAGGCCCTGAAACAGCACCAGTAAAGGTGTGGCTTGGTTGTGCTGGTGATTTTGGGGGACACCCTGGAGTGTGGTACTGCTGCTGCAGAGGAAACGGGACATGGCCAAATGATGTTTGAATACCATGCACCTTGCACCTTCCCACTGGAACACGAGCCTCAGCCCTTCCTACCTATCTGCATCCCCCATCCCGGAAGGCAGACTCTCTGTTTTCTCCATAGGCCCCTGCTCTCCTCCCTGGTGAGCTTTCCTCCTTTTGGCCTAGTCCGAGCCAAATTGGGTGTGACACGCACTCTGTTCTCCCCATCTCCCAGTAGGCTTCGCTTTTGCCTGGGGTGGATCTCTCTGGAGGGAAGCAGCTGGGCCCCCTGGATGTCACTCAGGAGGTACCAATCCCTTGGTGCCAGGCAGGGTGGAGAGGGATCTGAGAGTCACCTGAGCCCAGAGTGGCCAGGTGTGGAGCAGGAGCAGGGTCATTCCCCTACCTGTAGATTGAGCCGAAGCGTCGGAAAGCATTCCTGCGAAAAAGGGAAGAGGGAGGTGACCCCAAGGTGGGGAAGGTCGACCCTCTCTGGGAACCTCACTCCCATCTCGGGAGGCGCCATCCCACCAGAAGGATGACATTCCATCCTGGTCCCACCTAAGGCCTCCCCTAGGAAAGGTGGGGTTGTCAGGGACTGGAGGACAGGACCCTCTGTTTGATTAAACATCTATTCATTCTGAAACGTCAATTTCCTCGTGATGTACTGGAACCCAGCAGTTCTCCCAGGACTCACACTTTCTTTTCTTTCTTTCTTTCTTCTTTTTTTTTTTTTAATAAAGATTTTATTTGTTTATTGACGGAGAGAGAGATCACAAGTAGACAGGCAGGCAGAGAGAGAAGGGGGAAGCAGGCTCCCCACTGGGCAGAGAGCCCAATGCAGTGCTGATTCCAGGACCCTGAGATCATGACCTGAGCGGAAGGTAGAGGCTTAACCCAATGAGCCACCCAGGTGCCAAGGACTCACACTTTCAAGAGTCACTAAAGGTGCTCTGAGGAAAGGGACCAAGACCCCATCCTCCCTCTTCCAGGTATGGGGCCCCGGAGGCCTGTGGCATCACTTACAAGGAGTCGAAAGGCAGGGGCTTCTGTCCATAGCGGTCCAGGCTGGGGTTTTGGTTGAGACAGTACTGGTCCGGGCCAGAGGAATGGGGGGGGGGGTGTCTGTGAGCCGAGGGGGACACTGACCCCTTCCCCCGCCCCCCACAGCGCTCTCTGCCAGAGATCTTGTCCCTGGGGACTGGGAAACTCTGCTCTGGACGTCCTTTCCCCCACCTCACCCCACCCCGTATTAGTCAATCCTCCCGGACCGCGGGGTCCCCAGGGACAGGTCAGCGCGCAGCCCTCCTTACCCGCCAATTCTGGGTCACCTCCGGCTTCAAGTACCGCACAGCGTATCCACTGAAACTCTCAACTGTAGAGAAACCACCCTTCTCCAGCCCCCAGCCCTCCCCGAACAAGCCCCGCCCCTGCTCTTACCTGAGCCCCGCCCCTGGATCCAACACGCCCACACCTATTGGGTGAGCCAGTCCCGCCTCTAGACCCCGCTCTTCGAGTCCCGGAGCCCACCCCGCGCTCAGCCTCCTCCCCAATGGCTCCCTCAGGCCGAGATCTGGCCCCTGCCCCCTCCCCAAGAAGAGCCCCATCTCTTTTTCCTTTAGCGCTTTCGGTCCTGCCCGCTCTAAGTGCCCCAGAAGCTTCTCAGCTTCCCTGCCGTCTTTGCCCCAGCCCGCCCGATGCTTCCTGCCCGCACTTGGTGCTCGGGGCCTCTCCCACCCTGGGGCATCCTCCACGCCCGGTAGACTGACCCCTCTTGCTCGGGCAGGGCAGCTTGAACTCGCTGGCGGAGGATACGAAGCGGGACCAGTCCTCAATGGCGCGCGTGAAGCAGGGCCAGTCGACCCGCTTGATGCCCGGCACGATGGGTACCAGCTTTCCCTCGCGGCACCTGTTCCGGAGTCTCTGGCCGGTCGCCGTGACGTCCTGCCAGGGTGATGGGAGTTAGGACCGCAGTGCTAGATGCAGAAGCCTAGGGTTCCGACCCAGACCATCCCATAGCAGGGGGCTGTCAAATTGACTCCTCTGACCCAGGTTCCTGCCGAGAGCCTGAAAACCCTTACAGGACATCGGAAGGGGGCAGGGGCCCAAGCAGGCAGGTGAAGAACCCCAGGTACTTGGGGCTGGGCGCAGGCAGGACCTTCACACCCTCTCCCCTGAGCCAACCCAGGGCCATATGTAAAAGACACTCACCAAGCACTGCAAGGGTTTGTTGGGGACACCCAAAAGTGTAAAGTAAGCATTGTCAAAGTCATCTGAAGAAGAGAGAGAGAGGGAGAAGAGGTGTCTCCCCCACTCAGGAGACCTTTGGCCCATACCACTTTAAAAGTTCCTGGAAATCAGGGCGCCTGGGTGGCTCAGTGGGTTAAGCCGCTGCCTTCGGCTCAGGTCATGATCCTGGGGTCCTGGGATCGAGTCCCATGTCGGGCTCTCTGCTCAGCAGGGAGCCTGCTTCCCTCTCTCTCTCTCTCTCTGCCTGCCTCTCTGCCTACTTATGATCTCTATCAAATAAATAAATAAAATCTTAAAAGTTCCTGGAAATATGTGACAACTTAAAAAAACCCAAGATAAAATAGATTTTTTTACTTTTACAGCAGGATAAACTCTAACTAGATCAAAGATTTCAATGCAAGAAAAATGAAACCATAAAAGTACTAGAAGGAATCATGTAAGTTCCTTTGTAACCTTAGGGTGATGAAGGCCATACCAGCTCGTTCACAGTCTGGTAGCCAAAAAGGGAAGATTGATGACTTTGACTACATGAAAACAAACTTCTGCTTGGCAAAACTGACAGGAGTCAAAGGGCAAATGGGAAAAAAATATTTCCACTTATTTTAGATGAGGTGCAATTTCCTTAAAGAGTTCCTAGAAATCAAGACGAGAAAAGGAGAACGAGCGAGCCATATGCATAGGTAATTCACACACAAACACAAGGAATGCAGATGGTCCCTAAAACATATGAAAAGACACCCAGCCACGTTCATAATAAGATGAATGCATATTCAAACTACATTAAGATGCCAATAGTTGCCTATCAGATTGGAAACTGTCCAAAAGTTAGTGTGGTTATTGGAAGCAGGGCCGCTGCTGTAACATTGCCAGAGGGGGTATAAATTGATTCCAGCCTATGGAAAGCAATTGGTATTATCTACCAGAAGAATAAATACACATACCTTCGGACTCTCCAGTCCTACTTCTGGGAATTTATCCCATATGACAGGTGTACAACCGGGAAAGAGATGGGCAAAAGATCTACCCATTTCAGCATTATTGGTAGCAGAGAATGACAGAGCAGCTCAAGGGTCTGTCATTAGAAAGGACTCATTAAATACACTCTGATGCATCCTCACTAGGAAGCTAGTTAAAAGAGAGGAAATTCTCCATACGAAACCTCCAAGGTGCACCAGGGTATATGCTGTATGCTACCTTTTGCTTTATCACCTAAAACAGGTGATTGGAGGCAGAGAAGAATATATTCAGGTCACCACCGTGACCAAGTCATCACACTTCACATCACAATAGCAGGATAATAACATTATGAATCTCCCGCTCAAGTAATAGAGCAAACGTGGCATCCATCCCCTGTGCAAGATTCTGGCCAGCAACACGTTACCTGGCTAACCAAGCCTCTACATTTAGTTTCTAGTTTGCAGAAAACAATTAAGGTAAACAACGTTGTAAGGAAATGATCACTCAGATTCACAACGTGGGACTGTCCACAACATAACTATTTTGAACTCTAAAAAGCTGATAATAGGGGAAAATGCAAAGTGGGAGGACTATTTCAGATTAAAACAAGACACATAGCAACCAGCTGGGATGCACAATCCTAGACTGCAGTCTGGTTCCGGAAGGATGTTAAAGCAATGAAACATCTTTACGGATCACTTGGGACATTTCTTTTTTTTTTTTTTTTTTAATATTTTTATTTATTTGACAGAGAGATAGAGCACAAGTAAGCAGAGTGGCAGAGAGAAGCAGGCTCACCGTCGAGCAGGGAGCCGGATGTGGGGCTCCATCCCAGGATCATGGAATCATGACCTGAGTCAAAGGCGGAGGCTTAACTACTGAGCCACCCAGGCACCCCATGGGACATTTCAATATGGACTGAAGAGTAGGTGTTATGGAACTATTGTTCACTTTCCTAGATGTGATCGTGGTATTGTATCATGTAGGAGATTGTTGTCTCTGGGAATTGCTTGCTGTAGTGTGTGTGAGTGTGTGAGTGTGTGTGTGTGTGTGTGTGTGTGTTAGAGAATAATCAGATATGGTAATGGATTAGCTGAAGCGGGTGGAAGGCACGGGTGTCCATAGTATATCCTTTCAACTTTTCTTTATGTTTGAATATCTTCATAACAAAAAGTTGGGGAGTAAAGAATGTACGTTTGTATTAGCATTAGTAAACAGTGGAAGGATACGTTGGAAACTGGCAGGTTACCTGTAAGTCAGCGGAGTGTGGGGAGATGTTAAGATGTACATTGGTATAGCATTTTGAATTTTGAACCCGTGACTCTACTGCTTTTATTACATAAGGCATATGCCTGCAGTAAAATACATGTCTAAATCAAGAGCTTTCTCTAAAGATCTAGATTCCTGGCTTCCAAGAGAACCCAGGAAATTGGAAGGAGCGTGCTGAGCCTTCCCCCGCCCCACCCTCCCGGCTCCACCCCCCACCCCCCACCCCAGCCCCAGGCCCAGGGAGGGCCAGGTGGCCAGCGGCAGGCAGCCCGGTGGCCCGACCTCTGCGGCAGTAGGTGGTGCACCGACAGTGCTCGTCGGAAAGGCAAGCCTTGACCGAGTCCATGTCCATGCGGCGCAGGCTGGGCAGGGCGGGGTGGTAGAGCTCCTGCTTCACGCCGGCCAGCGGGTTGCGCCGCCGCTCCACCGGCAGCAGGATGGCGGGAGACGCGTACACGTGCGTGGAGCCGTCGTCCCAGGGCACCAGGTCGATGATGCGGGCCATGGCTGGGGAGCAGAGACACCCCAACCCAACACCCTTCTATGGAGTGACACGACCTTGGCCACTGCCGATTTCTCTACTCGCCCAACACTCCTCCCCAGAGCTGGGGGCTCCCCCTGCGGAGTCAGACACATTCAGACTCGCCTCCCCCCCGCCCACCCGCACACACACGCATGATGTGCTAAGGGCTCTGACAGGTCAGAACAGGGTGTGCGGGGCAACCGCATGGAAGTCTATTCTTAAATAGTGATCGGGAAGCAGCCCCAGCAAGTGGGTTCAGAATTTAGCTCCGTTTGCCTCTGGGTAGCTAATTATGGACTTCTGGCCTTAGCGAAAGTATCTGGCATTTACTCAAAATTCTACAGGGAGACATAGGATAGTTTTAAATAAGGGGAGAGGCATGAGAGATATGAAAGAGGAAAGCATTCCCGGTTGCTCCGTGCCTCCCCTTTAAAGAGTGGCTATTCCCACGGCTTGTCTGTCATTGCAACTTGGGTGAGAATTTGTGGAGTTGGCTTGCTTTCTGCCTGACCCAGTTGGAGTGGGAGGTGGAGGTGAGTGGTAGGTGAGCAGGAGGGGCCGGGACTTTGGATGGTGGAGGAGGAGGGAGAGGGCAGGGGACTGGCCCTAGGGAAGCTGTCTCAGGGGGTGGACCTTCCCAGGGAGGGCAGGGAAGTGGGGCAGGGAGAAGAGGGGGGAAAGGACTCCTTGCTCCTGGACCCCTGACTGCAGCTACCTGGTCTGCAGGCACACAGGCCTGTGAGGCTTTCCTGCCCTCCTGACTACTCAGTGGGGAGAAGAGGCAGGGAGATGGGCTGGCCCCAGTGCCTTATACAGTAGGAGAATAAAGGAACATTCTGCAGAGAGACAACGCCCATTGCCACCTGATTGTGAGGGCGCCCACTCCTCGGCAACGCTCTTGGCTCTGAGGAGAGGAGCCAGCTACCTAGGGTGTTGCTCACTGGTTCCCGCTTTCGAATTTCCCGAAGATTGCCATCTCCCAGGCCTTAGAACAAACCAGGCATGTTGAGAAATGTTAGATGGGAAGTGGGACCCCCTGGAGGTGGCCCTGCCAGGGCGAGCCAGGATCTGCTGTGTGATCCTGGGCTAGTCGCTGTCTCTCTCTGGGCCCCAAGGTTCGACGTTGGGCGAGACCCTAGGACCTGCCATGTTAGGTGACCAAGAGAAGATGGTGCTGCCCTGCCCCCCCGCCCCAAGCCCTTGGGTCCTCAGGGGGTGGCGATTAGCAGTGCCCAGTAGCCAGGGTCAGCATAAAGGGATCAGGGAGAGTGGTGGCCTCAGCAGGGGTAGGGATTAGCAGGTGATATTCTAGCCCTGGCCCCCTGCGGGCCTGCAGCCTCCCTCCCTCCTTTCCAGGAAAGAGAGGTCACAAGTGGCTAAGCCCAGCACCCGAAAGCCTTGGTGCCTGCCCAACACCCTGGTACCAGCCATCGTCGGCAGGCTCCCCAGGTGGAGAGACCTGGGGAGAGTCTAATGCCTTTGCCTGTATTCTCATATGTTCCACAGACCCCTGCCCAGGTGTGGAGACTGCTGGGTCCTGGCAGATGCCTCCTGGAAGGGTCATGTGGGGTCTGGCTCCCTCGTGGGTCCACCTTCAGGGCTCCCCCACTCCCCACCCCGCAGGCAGTATCCCCGAGCCCCACCCCTTAGAGAAAACTCTTTCACAGTCGCCTCTACCTTTTTTTAAGTTATAAAATACAACAAAATGCAGCAAGTGCGTAAATATATAACGTAACTAATAATTTATGGAGCGAGAGCCCACGTTCTATTATTCAGGCCAAGACAACAGGTACTACTTTGCAAAAACAGATGAGCAGCTTCTTGAAACACGGCCATAAAATGACCACAGAACGCAGCAATTTTACACTTAGGAATCTTCCCAAGCAAATGGAAAATACAGATGACCACACAGAAGCTGGCATGCAAGTATTCACAGCAGCATGATTTCAGATAGCCGATGGGCGAGAACAGCCCAAGTGTCCGTTCCCACACTGTGGTATATCCCCACCAAGGAATATTCAGGAATTTAAAAGAAATGAAGTCCTAATACATGGTACCAGATGGGTGATTCTCAAAAACATGCTAAATGAAAGAAATCAGACACAATAACACTCCACGTGTTGTACGAGCCATTTGTAGAAAATGTCCAGAAGAGGCCCATCTGGGGGGACGGGAAGCAGATCAGTGGCTGCTCAGACCTGTGGCCGAGGGTGGAGGTGACTCCCATCCAGCATGAAGGGTCTCATTGGGGCGATGGCAAGGTTCTAAGTGGGGGGGGGTGCGAATCACCTCCCTCAGTCAATTTCCTACAAATGGGAGAATTTTATGGCATAGAAATTATACCTCAGTAAGCTGTTTTTAAAAATTGATGCCAGGGGCATCTGGGGGGCTCAGTCAGTTAGGCGTCTGTCTTTGGCTCAGGTCATGATCCTGGGGTCCTGGGATCGAGCCCCGCATCGGGCTCCCTGCTCGGCGGGGAGCCTGCTTCTCCCTCTCCCACTCCCCCTGCTTGTGTTCCCTCTCTCGCTGTCTCCCTGTCAGATAAATAAATAAAATCTTAAAAAAAAAATATTGATGTCAGCTAAAGCAAGCAAGAAACAGGGATGGCCCTGCCAGCCCCTAGAAGCTTCCCCAGCCCAACCTTCCGCAGAGGTAAACGCTCTCTGTTTTAAAAGCATCACTGCTTGGGGTGCCTGGGTGGCTCAGTGGGGAAGCCTCTTCCTCTGGCTCAGGTCATGATCCCAGGGTCCTGGGATCGAGTCCCGCATCGGGCTCTCTGCTCAGCGGGGAGCCTGCTTCCTTCCTCTCTCTCTGCCTGTCTCTCTGCCTACTGTGATCTCCGTCTGTCAAATAAAATATTAAAAAAAAAAAAAAAAGCATCACTGCTTTTCTCGGTCGCTTTACATCTGTGTTCGCAGCTGTAGACAAGACAGGCTAATTTTGCCCCTTCTGAGCTTCATCTATACGGCTCATCCGCGTCTTTTGAGTGTGGCTTCTTTCCCTTCATATATACGCACATGCGGGTCTTCCCAGCTGGCGCACGGCCAAAGTTCTTCATTTCCCTTACCCTAGAGCGCCTGCTCTCCCCTAGGGACATCTGACTGCCCATTCCCTAGGGTCTCTGCTACCTCCAGGTTGCTCTGCCCTGGGAGGGGGGCCCAGGCCAAGCCTCAGTCATGCAGGGCCCCATGGGATAATTGCTCCCCCGGCACCTCACTCCCTCACATGGGGACACAAAGCTGTTATTCTCCCGTCAACCACAGTGTTTCTGGGCCGAGATGTGTGGCACACGGGGTCCCCTGGCAACCTGTGGTGCCCCAACCAGGGCCACTTGGGGCTCTTTCCTGGGGCCTGGATCCCTGCTGGCCCCTGGAGGGTTGCCGCTGGCCGCCTGGCTGTCCAGCTCCTGTCTTTCACCACCACCTCCCCCCACCTCTGTCAGGTACCTTCTAATCCTTTGCACACGGCCCACTGCTGCCTAATCCGCCCTGTGTCTGAGAGACCAGAGGCAAGTGGTGGGGAGAAGGCGATTCCTGGCTGGTGGTCGGCATCTGAGTGGGTAAGTTAGGATGGGGTCGCGGCTCGGAGGGACCTCTGGTGGGACCCCCATGCTCTCCTTCTAGCAAGGCATTTATAATAAGGCAAGTCTGGGAACCTGGAGCTTCCTCAAGGCAGCTTGTGACATGCAGGTTCCAGGTCCCACAGAGGGTTGAGAGGAACCTAGGAATCTTTGCTGTCACCAGCTTCCAGAAGATTCTGAAAGGCTGGTGGTCCCAGCGCCATAGTTACCCTGGACTCTCAGCTCCCGCTTCCCACCTTTGCCTCCCGATCATTGTGGAATGGGTCAGGATGTGCAAATATGTTCATGAGGGAGGAAATGACTGGGTCTGGGGGAAGGAGAAAAGTTGGGAGTGGGGAAGGCTTCCCTGGTCACTTCCAGAAGGTTCAGAAAACCAGAAGTGCTGCCCACTGGGAAAGGGTCTGCGGGACTAGCCTGCAGGGGTAGACATGGGACATCTGGAGGCCAGCAGACCTGAGTGTGACTCAACTTGGCTGCTTACCAGCTGTGCGGTGTTGGGCAAGTCTACCGATCCCTTGTGCCTCTGTTTCCTTAGTTATAAAGTGGTAGCACTTACCTTCCTGAGGCTGCTGGCAGGCGAGGAGAATGAGGTGAATGTGATCCGGGGTGGAGGACACTTAGCTCTGTTTGGGCTCACGGGTTTGCCTGGGGCTGTGGCATCCGCATCCTAAATATATGATCTTGGGCTCTCCCCACCTGGGAAATCACTGTGTCCGCACCTCCGCCCAGCAAGGGAATGGAAGACCGGAGGGGTTCACGTTTGGCTCAGGTTCCCATTTTTGGACGTGGAGTCAGGCATCAGATTTCCCACCTGGAGCTCTGCCCCTCACCACAGCCTCTCCCAAGAGAGCTGGGACAGAAGTCGGGGCTGTGAGTAGAAGGGCGGGGATCGTGACTGGGAGCTGTGGGGAGCTGGGCACTGGGGCAGGGATCCTGGGCCCTGCGCCTGTCCTTTTCAGCGTGGGGCTAGGGTCCCTGGCAGAGGAGGGACAGAGAAGCATTCTGTCATGTGGGGCATAGCCTCAGAAGGGCCTTTTGAGGGTGGGAGTTCCCACATCCGAACCTGTGTGGCGCCCACTGGGCCAGCCCAGCCCATGAGGATTTAGTTGTAAGGACAGAGGACCCCTGATCCCCAGAAGGGAAAGGATGCCAGAGACTGGATCCAAATAAGGTAGGACAGTACATCTTGAAAAGGGAATTTGTCACCTTAAACATTTTTACATCGTGAAAATAGGTTCACGTTTATGTTAAAATACTTTCCATTCGTATGCAATTCATAATGTATTTTTAAAAATTTATATTGGGATCATGTTGAACATGATATTCTACAATTGGTGTTTTTGCTTGACACCAAATATGAGTCTCAGTCAACATTTATTAAGCTCCCAGTGTATGCCCATCACACTTGTATCTGTTTATTTTATCCTCACAATCCTCTCCACAAGATAGGTTCTATAACATGCCCATTTGATAGACAAGCACACTGAGGCACAGAGAGTTTAATTAATTTGGTCATGACTGGAGTCCAGAGCATCTACATCTTTCCGTATTAGTTCAAATAGAGCCACTTTTTTTTAATGGCTCCATAATATTCCATTATTGGATGTATTGTAATTTATTTAATACGTGTCTCTCTTATAGATGAACATTCAGTATTTTCCAATAACCAGGGTCCTACTCATGAATACTTGGATTTTTTTTCATCTTTTGCTGTAACACTGTGGTGACCAACCTCTTTATACACATGTTTTTGGCTTGAGTATTTTTCTTTTCTTTTTTTTTTTTTTTTTTTTGCCTGAGTATTTCTATCAGGTGAGTACCTGGAGGTATAATTTGTGGAAATGTTTTGAAAGATGAATGAGAGAAAGGAAATGTGTGACCCGCAAGAGCGGTCCCAAGTGGTGGGAGCCATGGTGGGCACTGTGTGGGGGCCTAAGGACCCCGTCTCCTGCAGGCGTCAGGATGTTGAGCTGGGTCCAGAGGGTGCTGCCTCAGCCCCCAGGGACCCCTCAGAAGACCAAGACGGAGGAAGAGGAGGGGGCAGAACCAGAGCCAGAGGTGGAGTCGGAACCAGGGCCAGAGCCTGAAACAGCCCCGAGGGAGGCTGAGCAAGGGGCCGAATCCTCCTCGGTGAGACATAGAGGCTGAGCAAGGGCTGCCGGGCTCTCGGCTCAGGGGATCCCCACCGTGGGTCAGCTGCCCTGCATGGACCTTCCATTGTGGGGGGAACTTGAGCGCATCCAAACTTGCCAGTTCTGCCTCCCATCCGTCAGGAGCCTGATGACCATGGGTCCAGAAGCTCAGTGACACAGATTTGACTTAGCTTCTAATTGATGCCAGGCCTGTGCGCTGTGCTGGGAGCCTGATGAGGAATAAGGCATCGTCCCCTGGGGGCTTAGTAGACAAGTACCAGCCAAGTCATTCTAGCAGCAGAGGGAGGTGATAAGGAAATGCCGGGACTTCCAGCGCTGGGCTCAGCTCTCCCCTCCCAGGAGGGCCAAGCAGGTATGTCAGGCAGATCTACGGGAGCTCAGAAGAGGGAGAGAATCATCTTAAATTTGGAGAGTGGAAGCTGGTAGGGGAGTGCCTCCCAGACACGGTGGGCTGGGGCCCAGTGTGGCTGGAGATGAAGAGGGTGGAGTGTTCCTGGCAGAGGAAGGGCGAGTCCTGGGTAGTGCAGGGCACGTTCAGGAAACAGTGACTACCCTGGGATAGGGTTTGTGCATAGTATTCCCATGTGCACATGTGTACACACATGTGCGTGCCCTGTTTCCTTAATGGTGTATCTGCACATACATAAGCATTAGCAAACTGTGTGCATGCAAACATGTACATATTTGTGTGCATGTGTGCACATAACACACACATGTACGCATGTGCACACACATGCATCGGTGTTCCTATAGTTCCATGTGCACGTGGGGCAGGCTGTAAGCGTGTAAGTGTGTGTATGCAAACGTTTCTGAGTCTGTGAATGTATTCCTGTGTTTGCGCACATGTCTGTGTATCTGTGCATGTATGTGTGTACAGACAGGTTTATATGTATCTGCATGTCTGTGCATGTACATATTTTGTATGTCTGTGCATGCCTGTTCACATATGCGTGTTCAGATGCAGAACTTTGTGTGTGCAGGTGTACACACATATGTATGTTCGTCTATGTGTTTGTGTTAATACACACATGAAAGGATGTTCTCATGAAGACATGTCTGTGTCAGTGCATGTGTGTGTATAAGCCCATGTCTATGTGACTAAGCATACATATATGTACTTGTGTATACACACAAATATCTGTTTCTGTGTGTATATGCAAATGTCTGTGTGTGCACATGAGCATACTTGTGTGTCTGTGTCTGATACTTGCCGATATCTGCACATGTGTACACCCGCATGCCTGCACACATATATATGAATGTTTGCCTGTGCCTGTTTGCACACACCTGTGTGGCGGGGCATGCACGCACATCGAGTGGATATGCACGTGTGCAGACTCGCACGTGCGGGCAGATACGCTTGTTTTTGTGTCTGTTCACGTGCGTCTACACCCTCTCTGTGTTACTGCCTGTATACACGTATGTGCCCATGGACGCATGCCTCTGCACACATGTGGAGATTTACGGGAGCTCATACATTTACACGTCACGGTGAGCACCCCCGTGTCCTCGCCTCTGCGTGCGCGCTCATGTTCGTCCGTACCCGCGAGTGCGCACGCGCAGCCGTAGGGGCAGCCGCCAAGGAAGCGGATGAGAGGTTTTGGCAGGTGCTGAACGCTCCCGGGGGGCTGGAGGGGGGTAGTGGAAGGTTTGGCGCGGAGGAGGAAGAGAGCTCTGGCTGTGGGCTAGATGTGGGGGGTCCGCTCAGCTCCCCCCCCTCAGTTTGTGCCAGTCCTTCTCCCTGTTCAGCCGCTGGAGTGGGGCGGTTTCCTGTGGGATGTGGAAGGCCCCGGGGGGCTACCCTGATGGGGGTGCAGTGAGGGCCCCACCCGGGATGAAGGCCCCTTGGGGTTGTGGGAAGGGAGTGTCCCAAGCTGAAGCTGCCAGGATTTACTGGGACGATTGTGAGAACAGAGCGGCTTGGTCCTGTGGGGTGAGGGGTCCTTTGCCGGTGGGTCAGGGGCTGCCCCAGTCTGAACCAGGCTGGACTCACTGAGGGCTTACGTGGTCCTGTCTGAACCTTCCAGCCACCTGAGGAGGCTTTGGGGGTGGAGGAATTGGCTGCAGCTGACCCAGGCCCTGAGGGTGAGTGCTGGAAGCCCGAGTTGGTGGGCGGGGCAGCAGGGAGGAGTGTGTTCCCCCTCTGGACCTTGCCGTGTCCACAGGCTGGCGGGCCCATTTCACAGACTAAGCAGCTGAGACCTCAGAGAAGTTGAGGGCTGGGCTACTGGGGACTTTATAGCTGAGCTGAGCTGGAAGCCTGGCCTTCTGACTCCCTTGGGGCTCTCCCCTTTCCCCTGCCTCTGCCTTGACTTTGCTAGCAGGGTAGAATTGGACCACTCTGAAGCTCTAGATCTAAAGCATGAGGGACTCTTTTCCAGACATCCAGGAGGCTGCCCCTTCTCCGCCTACATCCCTCCAGGCCCAGGTCACCGTGGTTCCTGAAGTGAACAGGTACCACACCGCCCTTCCCTCTCCTGGGGGCCAGGCCCTCACCACTCCCCCCGAAAAACTAGGGAGTTACTTGGGGGAGGGGGCCAGCCTTGCTCTCAGGTCTCTAGTCGTTCACAGGCAACTGCCCAGAACCTCCTGGAAACTGGCTGAAAAGAGCCTCAGGCAGAGGGCAGGGAGCTCCTGGGCCAGGTAGACAGTGGGACCAAGAGAAACAGTGAGAAGGGGCCAGAGTGTCCTCAGTGCTTGGGGGAAATGCAGATCCCAGTGCAGCCAGAGCTTCCCACTTTTCCTAACTGAGCCAGAAATCCAGACTTTTAGATGACATCTCCAAGTTGGCTCATTTTAGACCATTAGCGCTTATCCAAGTGAGCCTACCTGTGGGGGGCTAGCCTCAGGCAATGAGTCTGTGACCCTCCTGTTGAGGCTACCCAGCCTCAGCCACAAGGAAGCACCCCACAGGAAGCCTCAACCCTTCTGGAGCACAGGATGTGTGCCAGGTATAGGAGGGGACCCCTTGGAGCCAGGGTTAGGGGGAAAGCAGGATGACAGAACTTGGCTGCTTTGTACCCAGCATCTGAGAGGGGTGGGCTCAGGATGGCCCTGGACATACCTGGCCTTGCCAAGGTTCAGTGTCCCCTATTTTCCAAACTGGAACAAGACTCGGGGAAGGTGGCATATCTGAAATCTCAGAGTGGGGAGATAGACGTTTGGCATTTAAACTGAGTTCTTTAAGACCCTGTGGAGGGCCCCTTGGACCAGGGAGGGGCTGCGGGCCTGGCAGGTAGGTCTGTGTCTCTGTCCTTCAGCAGTTCCAGCAGCTCTGTGCTGAGCTGGCTCAAGAAGGGTATGGAGAAGGTTGTCCCACAGCCGGTCCCCAGTGGCGGGCCCGCCCAGAGCGCTGTTGCTGACCCAGAGGGTCCTGCTCAGGTACTTCTGGGTCCGGGAGCTGAGGTGGGCAGGGTGGGAGGCCATTGCATCTGGGCTCTCTGTCCTCATCTGTCCATCTGTCCTGGCAGGCAGGAGCACAGACATCCGGGCAGTGCAGCACTGGGGGCTCAGGTAAGGCCAGGAGGTGGGATGGCTCTTCAGGGATGGGACTAGGGGAGCCTGGTGTGGGCCCTGCCCCTGCAGAAAGCCCCCCATGGTGGGGGACTCTCAGCAGACTGGCCCTGGATTTGAGCCTGGGTTTGAGTGAGGCTGACCAGAGAAGGGAGTCTGAGTGGGCCTCTTGTTGCTGACCACCTTCCTCTCTTCTGCAGATGGACTCGTGGAGGCCCCTGGGGCCCAGGACGCCGGGTGAGTCCCCATCCCTGAGCACTGGTTTGGGAGCCCCTGAGTCTCATGTGTAATGTGTGAAGTGGGAGGAGCCATGTGTGTAGAGCTGAGGGTCTTGGGTTCAGAAGCAGGGCCCACTACCACCTCAGTGTGTGATGTTGGACTTGACTCTCATCTCTTCTGGACCTCCCTTTTCTCATCCATAAAATGGAGCCAAAGGTCCCTGTGTTCCCCTGTGTTTGTTGTCCCGATTTCTGGGAGATCCCCAGGTGAGGGGCTCTGGGGAGAAGGGAAGGATGGGTTCTTATCGATGGGCTGGTGTACATGGGTGTCGTGTGGAGCCCAGGGGGCAAGGCTGGGGCCACTGTGGGGGACACAGAGGTACCCAGGTTGGCCTCACAGTTGGCAATAGCTTCGGACTTCTCAGACCTGACCAGAGTGGGTGGCTGGCTGTCTTGTCAAGGACAATGGCCGACTGGGTGAGGGCTATGTCAAACAGGGGAGCCCACGTCCTTCTCTGTGCGGGTCCCTACTCAGCTCCTGTTGCCCGTGCCTTGGAGGAGTTCAGGCCCAGTGTGGCCAGACCCTCTAATTTTTCAAGAGAAGCTAGAAATTTAGGTTTTTATGTAATCCTTAATTCTTAGCTGTTGCCAACTAATTGAAACTTTTTTGGGACCCCGTGGACCTCCCAAATAAGCCTGAAGCCTCCAGTTTGCAATCTCTGCTGGAAACCCAGAGACATGCATTCATTCTTATTCACCCCATTCATTCATTCCTTCCTTCCCTTATTCATTTGTTAGACTGTTGGGTTCTTGAGGGCAGAGGCTTTTGTCTTGTCGCTGTTGACCCCCCCATCCCCCTGCACCCAGCACCGTGCCTGCCATAAGGAGAGGACTCAGCACAGAGGGGATGAATGAATGAACGTACTCCATTCATTCACTCTTTGTTCTAGTTCACAGTCTATTTCTTTTTTGTCTCCTGGAAGCTGCCCAGCTCAGGGGTCCCCAGGGCCACTTTGCTGACTCACAAGACCAATAAAGCCATTTAGGATGAAGGCCCCTAGAGGGCTTGCAAGCTTTCTTTTGGGCCCAGTCTGGGGGAATGCGTTCCCCTGGGAACAGGGAGCTTCCCTCCTTCCCAGATGGAGGGGCTGCCCCATGGAGGCCAGATAGATCTGGGACCCATTTGTCTCAGGACCAGCTATGTAATTTGTGGGGCCCAGTTCAAATTAAAAGGCAGGATTCCTTTAAAAAATTAATAAGAGTTTGGGGCGCCTGGGTGGCACAGTCGGTTGAGTGTTGGACTCTTGGTTTTGGCTCAGGTCATGATCTCTGGGTGGTGGGATCAAGCCCTGTGTCAGGCTCTGCACTCGGAGGGGAGTCTGCTTGAGGTTCTCTCTCCTGCCTCTGCCTCTCATGCTTGTGCACTTGCTCTCACTCTCTCTAAGATAAATAAATAAATATTTTAAAGAATTTAAGTTTAAGATTGAGTTTAAGGTGGTGACAACAGCATGAAACCCAAACCAGGCCCTTCTAAGTATCGGGCCCTATTGTGACTGCACTGCTACCGGACTGGTGGAGCAAGACCTGTCTGGGCCAGGCACAGGGAATTGCCACCCCCGGCCCATGCTGCATACAGGTTCCCAGGAAGCCCTTACTCCTCACCTGCTGCCCAGGTGGCCAGGGCTGGGCCTGTTATTCCGGACCTGGTCCAGGCACAGGTCAGAATTTGAGGCTGGTAGAAGTTCCCCCCTTAACCTAGGCCCTTCCAGAGTATTCAGTAGAGGGTCTCCGTTGTGCACAGTGGGACCAGAGGTGAGGAAGGGCTGGTCAAAGCCTGGAACTCCAACAGACATTCAGGTCAGTGTGATTAGGCTGTTCCACTGACCTCTGGCCCCTTTGCAGGTCTGGACCCTGGCTGCTCAGGTGGCTTGAGCAGAATCTGGAGAAAGTGCTGCCTCAGCCCCCAAAAACCTCCAAGGTAAGTCAATGAAAAGGGGGAGCAGGCAGATGACCACCTGGGAGGGTTTCTGGGGCCCCAGGAAGGGCCCAGCAGGCTGTCTTCACCCCCAGGACACATAGAGGGGGTATTCTCCTCCCTGGAGGGTTCTGGATGGAAAGGAGTGACTGCAAAAGAGCAAGGGGGTTTCATAGGAAAGGATGGAGCCCCTTGCCCTCTGCCTAGCTGGGCCAGGGCAGGGGGAATGCGCAGGGCTTGCTTTGTTCTACGCCCCCACTCCCTATTTCTGCTCTAGGACTGGAGAGATGAGCCTGAAGATGCTGCCTTGGGCCCAGGTACAGGGAGGGGATCCGGGAAGGGCTACCCAGCATGGTCACAGGCTGGGCTGGGGTGCTGCTGGGGCCTGAGGGATCCAGGGGGAGGAACTTAGCCGTCACCCAGGCTCGCCAGGAGTGGACTACTGTGGGGGTCCTTGGGCCTCGGAACCCCTCCCCAGTCCAGGCTGGGAAGCCAGTGGTGTGGGACGGTCTTGTGAGCTATCAGACAAGTCCCTTGAGCTTCCTGAGTCTCTGTTCCATGTCTGTTGGATGAGGGGGTAGTTGGACCACTCAAGGGACCACCCAAGGGACTCCCTACTCAGTCATGTTGGGGCCTCGAATCTGGTCCCCAGTGCCCAGGTTACATGGAGCCCTGCCTTGTCCTCTTTAGATTCTTGCTCTCCCCACTGCATAGAGAACCCAGAACCAACCTTGGAAACTGAGCCCATGCTGCAGGCCCCGGAGAGCCCCTGCATGCCCACAGCGGGCCCCCCGGAGCCCAAGGAGGAGCTGACCTCAGAGCCCCAGCCCAGCTCCCAGGCTTCCTCCCTGCCATCCCCCAGCGACCCTGCCAGGTGAGTCCCCCAAATGCTGCACCTTTCCTTGGGAACAGGACCAGTACGTTGCCCCAGACCCACACCCAACACTTCACCAAACTAGTTTTTTAAATTAAACATATGCCCCTGGGGGAAAATTTAAAGGGATTTCCAGCAGTCCTTCTCAGGGCAGCCCTGTCCACCACTGTCACCCAACACGTTCTGCATGCACATACAAGCCGGGGGATCCATTTCTCCTTTAGCTGAAAACATGTACCAGACAACAGCAAAATCTATAGACTGCTCCACGTGTCGCTTCTTTCACCGGAAAGTGTCTCTTAGAGGTGGTTTTGTGCACGTGGGCCTGCTTCACTCTTTCAGTAACTGCCAAGTGCCCCATCATATAGCTACACCAGCTTCGCTTTAGCCATTTGCCGGCCATTTGCCATTTCTACTCTTGCTGCACTCGGTGGCCTTGTACAAGCATTATGTGGCTCACGCGCAAGTCCATCTGTGGGTCAGTCCAGGGAACTGGAGCTGCTGAGCCTAAGGCTGCGTGCCTTAAAAATCGGGACAGGTGTGGCCAAATGCTCTTACCCTGGGGGCAGGGAAGAGGCCTGCTTGTACCTCCAGGACGGGTGGGAGGCTTCTGGGCTGCCTGCCAGGGTCTAAGCAGTCCCAGAGGCTGGCCTAGAGACGCCAGGGCAGAGGGCTATAGTCTTTGGGGCTGGACACCTGGGTTCTGATCTGCCTTCCCTTGGGCTTACTGTCTGCCATGGGAGAAACCCAGCTCTGGTCTCAGTTTCTCCATGAGCCCCGCCACTTAGATATGGCCTGTTCTCTCCCACATTCAGGTTGATGGCTTGGCTCCTGGACAGGCTGGAGAGGGCCTTGCCCCAGCCCACACTCCATGGGAAAGCTGGGGAGCAGGTCTGTGTGGGGCAGACGGAGTGGGGTGGGCGGAGCGGGGCCTCGGTCAGGGTGGGAAGGGTCTTGGGAGCTCAGATGGATGGTCTGCGGGGGCCATAGAAGGAAGAAGGGAGCCTGTCATGGGAGTGCAGCCCAGGCAATCTGCCCATCTGCTTGGCTCACATTTCTTCCACACACACTCTGGGGCAGCTTGGCCATAGGGCTGAGAAGTGCTGGCCCAGCCTTGCTAACCAGGGGTCACAGTCAGTGGAGGGAGCAGAAAGGATGCGGGGTGCAGAGGAGGAGCCTCCCAGGAGCATGAAGGAAGGCTTCCCGGTGGAGGTGGCTTGCAAGCTGAGACCCGAGGGTAGAAGTAGGATGGGGGTGGGTAAAAGTGAAGAGGGGGAGTGTGGAAAGAGCCCTCAGGCAAAGGATCAGCATATGCAAAGGGCCAGAGACAGGAGAGGCCTGGAATGTTCTGGAAAGAAGTGGGGCTTGCAGGAAACCGGAGGGCCCTCTGTGCATTTCTGAGAAGCTAGGACTCTTACATGGGTAAGTGGGGGAGCACCTCTTCCTTTCCTTCTCCAAAAACCTGGCACCTGGGGGTACCTGGCTGGCTCAGTTGGTTTAGTAGCCAGCTCTTAATTTCAGCTGGGGTCCTGTTCTCAGAGTCATGGGATTGAGCCTACTTCCCACTCTGAGCTCAGCAGGGAGTCTGCTTCAGATTCTTTCTCTCCCTCTCCCCCTCCTCCTCTTCCGTTCCCCCTGCTCATGCTTTCTCTCTCTCTAAATAAATAAATAAAATCTTTAAAAAAATAATAAAAAAGAACCTGGCACCTGGCCCTTCTCCCTTGGGGACAATTGTATATCTTGAGAGCAACACCTGAAACTGGGAGGTGGGAGTCCTGGGTCCCAGTCCTGGCTGCAGCAGGAGGTGGGTGAGAAGCCTCAGGGCCCCCTTCCCTACAGGCTGAGCCCTCAGGCTCTGTGTCCATGTGGCCTCTGTGGGGGGCAAAGGAGACACAGCTTTGGAGGTTTCCAAAAGAAAAAAAGGGGGTCCTGGTAGTCAGAACACTGTGTCCACGAGGATGCCCTCACAGAGAGCAGGGGCCCCTGAGGATGGGGCTGGGGCAGGGGAAGGTGGGTGCTGGTGGGGAGAGGCCTCTCCTGCAGACAGAGCTTTGAGACAGCTCCCCAGGGAAGGCTGGGAGGAGGTTTTCCCCACACAGAGAGCAGGATGTAATCAGGCTTTTCAGGCAGGGGGCCCAGCCCCAGCAGAGGAGCTGGGTGGGGGTGGGGGGACCAAGAGGTGGTCCAGGGAGGGGAGAGTCTGGAGCAGGGAGCAAGCCCAGAGGCGGGGTGGGGGGTGGGGGGTGGGGTAGAGGGGAGAAGAAAACAAGAGAGGAGCTGGGAGGAACTGGACCTTCTGTGGGTGTCCTGGTAGGGGATAAGGAAAACCCTCTTGCTTCTGTCTGTGCTGGGAGGGGTGTTGGGGGCAGGGAGGCTGCTGAGGAGACATGACATTCCCCCCCTCTCCCCATGTAGGAGCCTGATGCCCCTGGGACATGTGACGTACAGACAAGTAAGTGACACCTTAGTGGGTCCTAATGGGCGTCCCTGGGAGGGTATCTCGGTCTGAGTGCACAGTGGGCTGGTAGCTGGCCAGGCCTAGACTTGCTTTGGGGGTTCAGGGCTCTTGACCTGGAGCTGAGAGAGCCCTTGCCCTGCAGACCTTCCCTCAGGTCAGCCTGGCCCAGCGCCAGACTGTGGGGTAGGGCTGAGCAGAGTCCCTGGGTGACGGGGAGGGGTGAGGCATGGGGTCTCCCTGGGGAAGCTAGGTCCTGTAAACTCTAGCTCTCTTGAGCCAGGAGGGTTCCCCTCATCTATGGATGGGGTAGGGAGTTCTGTGCTGCCCTTTATCCCAGACCCGCACTTGTATCGGGGGACGGATAGAGGCCAGGAGGGGAAGGCTAGGATCCAAACCCTGTCCTTCCTTCATTTCATGGCCTCAGGAAGAGCATGTGGCCCATAGGGCCTGTATTTATTCACAAGGGTCATGGAGGGCCTGCCCTGTGCCAGGCCTGGGATACAGTCTAGAGGTGAGCAAAGCAGAATTCAGGACCTGTGGGTAGAGGCACTGCTCCACCCTGGACAGGGACCTTTGGAGCACGGGCCTTGGGTGTCCTCCGGCTGTCCACCCAGCTCCACTAGGCTGATGGTGGTCTTTAGGAGCCTGCTGAGGGTGAGGAGGGCCCCCACAGCCTGGAGTACAGACGGGCCAGCGACTGCTGAGCTGGGGTCTGGCTGAGGGACCACAGGAAGAAATGGGATTTGTATGATTCTAAAGATGTTGTGAGGGTCAGGCCTCAGTGCAGGGCTTGCCTGGTCTCATGGATATCCTGCAGAGAATAGTGAGCCATATGCCTGTTGGGGCCGGCAGAGGCCCAGGGATGTGCTCGAGGTCAGAGAGCAGGTTGTCATGGAGTGGTGACTAGCATCCACATGGCCTGGTAGTGGTTGTCGAGGCTAAAGGAACAGAAAACATTGCCTGGAGCAGAGACTCCAGAGAGATCTGAAGATGGGGGCCCTGGCCCCTCTTCTCCCCATCTCTGCTCCCCTGGAAGGAGGAAGGGCACTCAGCCAGCTGTGGATGGGACCTCCCCGCGAGCCCGGAGTATGTGGGGCGTGGGTGGGCGCGGGGGCCCCAGGGCCAGGAAGCAGGTGTATGAGCTCCCTAGGGCTGCCTGAGCAAAGGACCACAAATTGGGTGCCTTCAGATGGCAGAAATGCGTTCTCTGCCTGCCCAGGATCCTGAGGTCCAAATTCAGAGTGTTGGCAGGGTTGGTTCCTCCCTCTGAACTGGGGAGAAACCATCCCATGCCTCTCTCCTGGCTTCTGGTGGCTGCTGGCAATGCTCAGGTCCTGTAGATTTCCTGCCTTTTCCTCTTGTGTCTCTCCAAGTCTCCTCTCCTTTCTCTTGGAAAGGCCGCAGTCATGGATGTAAGGCCCACCTGAAATCTGGGCTGAGCTTATCGAGATCCTTAACTGATGATGTCTACAAAGACACGTCAGATGTTTCTAAAGGAGCTCACCTTCACAGGTTAAGGGATTAGGACTGAGTGTATGTTTTCAGAGGGGGGGGCACTGTTTAACCCACGCTATGGGGTGAGCCCAAGGGGCTGGGAATGAGTGTCTTCCCAGCTGCTGGGTCTGCTCCTACCTAGCCTCTCTGCCCACTCACTCACTCATGTACCTGCTCGTTCATTCCCTCCGCCTGCCCACCCAGCTACCCACCCCTTCTGTCTTGTTTCAGGCGTAGCAGCAGCGGGGGGCCTCTGAAACAAGAGAGAAGGGATCCTGGGAGCGCGCGGATGGACAAGCGGATGGATGGATGGAAGGAAAGAAGGGTGCCCTGAAGACCTGCAGGGGAGGGGAAGAGGTGGCTGTCGACCTTGCACCCTGCTTGAACAGTGACGCCCCCCTGCCACTCCCCACATTCCCAGGCAGGGCGAGGGCAGCCAGTCCCAGAGCCACCTCTCTGAGACTAAGGCCGGCCCCTTCCCACAGAAGCAAGGAGAAGGGCGGCCAAGGCCAGCTGGCTAGAAAGCAGGAGGACTTCCCACCAGAAGGCTGTGGGAAAGGCCGAGCAGGACTCTCTTTGAGGGCTCCCTTGCACAGCCTTCAGTGTGGGGCCGGGTACCCAGCTGGTGCCCCCACGGGACACAGTTTTTCCCAGAAGAGGTTCCCCTTAGGTTTGGCTGTGTTCTCTCCCTCAAAGAGTTGGGGTCCCCCAGTGGACAGTGACACATGCCTTCACTGACATTAAAAAGCGTACATTGGCACATCAAAGCTGTGACTACATGATGTCCTTGCTTCAGGTGAACCTGATACAGGCACTCAGGTTCGGAAGACGGGTGGGTTCGTGTGGCCTGCGGTGTCGGGGGAGCAGGAAGGAGGAGTTTGCCGGGGATCCCGAGCCAGTTGCTTTGGGCCCCAACTGGTTCACAGATGTCTGTGTTTGGGGCATGGAATGATTGTCAATATTGGAATTAGTTGCCAGCATCTAAAAAGGAGGTGGCGTTGCAGAGGAAAAGTCTGGCTTCTCAGAAATGGGGACTGGCTGGCTGCAATGGACCCGCACTGTGCTCGTGAAGACAGGGAGCAGCAGCTGCCTCCCAAAGACAGGGAACATGTTCCCCCTCACCCACATACACTGTCTCCCAGGCCTTGGACTTGGAGACCCCTCACGTCCCAACCCTGCAGCGAGAGGAGGGCAATGCGGGAAAGGGAGTAAAGTGAGCAAATGCCTGGAGGTGGGAGAGGGAGAGAGGTGGGTGCTTCCGTGAATCTTGAGTTCTTAGTACAGAAGGTAAAACTAGAAAAGCTGGGGCCTGATTTTAGGGGACTAGACTGTAGGCAATGGGGAGCCATTGAAGGTGATTGAGCAGGGGAGTGACTTCACAAAGACTACTCTGAGGCTGAGCAAGCACTGGAGGTTGAGGAAGCAAAGGCTCTTGAATTTCGGGCCACATCCGAAGCATTGAGGACCCTGGCCTGCTGGAGAGGGTGAGCCAGGGCTCAGGCTTTGCCAGCAACTCAGGGTCTATTGGGGGCCTTGGCCTGGAATCCATGCCCCCACCCTCCCTGTTTGCTGGTCCTGGAAACAGGAGCTCCTTCCCCAGATGCACCTGAGGACTTCACTGCTGGACTCAGAACCCCATTTAGTTGCCCTGAGGGACATCTGAGCCTGGCGGGGATGATGCTGGCCAGGAGCTGGTGTGCCAGTGAGGCACCCCAGGGGCAAAGTTTCAGCCCCAGATGAAGCAGGGCTTTCCGTGGGAGCTTGAGCACCCACAGTGCCTCAGTGGCCCTATCTGTGACCCGGGGGTGGGGCCCTGGAAAAGCTCGGAGAGCTGTGAATCGAATGCCTACAGAGAGGGTCTCGGAACCCCGGCTCTGGGTCAGTGTGGCAGAGTATCCTGTGCCTGGCTCGCCTGCCCAGTGCCTTGGTCATGGTCCTCTTCTCAGAGCCACAGAGTCTTTGGCTATAATATGGGGACAGTATAGGACATGGCTCACAGGCATGGAAGGAGGAAAAGCTTGTAAAATGCTTACTCACTAAAGAGCACCTGAAAAGAAAGGGTTGAAAAAGAAAGCAAGGCTGTCAACAAAGATCACACCAACTCTTCAAAACACCAAATATGGGCTCATCTAGGGACTGTTATGGAGAGGCCCCCCATGCCAGGGAGACACTCCTGGGGCATGTTTCTCTCCTGGGATAGCACCCCAGGGAATCGGCAGTCAGGAGACCTGGAAATGCCTCTGACATCCTGTGGGGCCTTGGCCAAGTCGCTCAGGCTCTCTGAGCTGGCTCTGCGGTTTATAAAATGTTCTCCCCATGCAGAGGGGCTGTGAAAGCTAATGAGCCCATGGGCCAGAGGTTGTCCTCTGGCTGGGTGTCCCCGGCTGTGTCAGGTGGGGCCTTGCACCCCAAGTGGCTGCTCAGGGTAGAGATGCTGCCCCATGACTGGACAATGTTTTAGAATGACCTGTATGATGTGTCCCACCACTGGATTTGGGCCATGCTTGGAAGACCCTCCCTGGTCAGACCTCAGGGGTGTTTGTAGGGCTGGAGGAGCCAGGACCGGCGTGGAAAAGTCTGGCTAGTTCAGGATGCATGGCTGGTGGGCGGGGGCGGGGGGGAAGCTTCCTTGGAGGGCAGGCTGATCCTTCCTCTGTGAGGCGGGATAATGTCTATACTTGGGAGCTAGAGGCAGAAGCAGAAGGGGCAGCTCTCAGAAAACAGACAGCCCTGTGCCAGGCACATGGGAAGCACCCTGTAAAGGAAGATTTTAACCTGGGTCTCAGTTTGCTCATCTGTAAAATGGGGGAATAATATAAAAGAGGGAAAAAATTGGGGAGTAACAATTATGCCCACCTCAAAAGGTTGGTGTGAGGACTCATTGAGTTAATCTGTGTGTATCACTAAGTACAGGGCCAGACACATAGTAAGTGCTCAATAAATGTAGCTGGTATTATGTTATTTTTCTTCTACACTGTGAGCAATAATTTCCAGTCACAGGATAAGATGTGAGACCAACTTCCATTTAAAGTCACTGTTCATAATTTCATGCTTGGTTCAAGGGCCAGCCAAGATCTGGAGATTTTGGGAACACCTGGGATCCAGGCAATCTCCCCTCTTCCCCCCACCCTTTCTCTTGCTTGTTGGGCTTAGGTTCCTGATGAGATGTCCCTATGCCCACTTCTGCCAGGCTCACAGTCCCGCACCATTTGCATTGTCAGAGACCCAGGTACATGGAGAAATAGTGAAAATGACCAATTCCAATCTGAAGATGGGACCTTCACTACCAGAAAGTCAATCCCCTTGGAAGCTGGAGCCTCTAGGCCCAGAAGGGAAAGACTTCTGGAAACGGATGCTGAGGCTAGGAGCATGAGTATGCTGTCCCCAGTGGGCGACATCTAGAGAACAGGCAGGGGGCAAGCTCTCTCTGCATCCCTTGGGACAGTCCAGGCCACCATGCACTTGCAGCCTGGAACTTTCCTATCACCCGTGAGGCCATGGTTCTGCTTTTGCACAAACTTCCAAGAAGGAGGCCCAAGGGGACACACAGGCTAACTGTAATCGAAGCTCTATCTCAAGAGGAAAAGGAGGGGGAAGACGAGTGGAAGGAGACAGTGTGAATGATCATGAGCTTCAGCCTAGCACCTTAGCACTGATCTGGTTGCTGAGGTTCCCCGCATAATGGTGCTGTTCCTGCTCCTTGCCTGAGAGCTGGCTCATGGTGGGTGATGGCCGAGGGCCCCCCATGTGGCCCCTGGGACTCAGAGGCCCAAGCCCACTCTCCCTCACCCACCCTGTGTCCCCTGCAGTCTGCATCCTCCCTGGAGGCCAAGAGGAGCCCGATCTCATCCTAGAAGAGGTTGACCCTCACTGGGAGGAGCACGAACATCAGGACGGCAGCACTGACCTGCAGGGCTCA
The DNA here is from genome assembly GCA_004024625.1 of Mellivora capensis. Classification (NCBI taxonomy): domain Eukaryota; kingdom Metazoa; phylum Chordata; class Mammalia; order Carnivora; family Mustelidae; genus Mellivora; species Mellivora capensis. The sequence goes on from PISX010011203.1 coordinate 46,522, forward strand.
GAGGTGGTTCCAGCTGATGAAGAGGAGAACGAAGCCATGGAGGAGATGCCCAGGTGGGAGCCAGAAAAAGCCCCGGAAAAAAGTGATCGTTTGGGAAGATAACAGGCATGTGGTAGGGAATCCCAAAGGTACCAAAGGGCTTACAGAACAGGAACCAAACCTGCTTCCACTCCTCTTCGCTGCACCTCGCTCTGTTTGTTCTGGTCTTTCCACCTTCCATGCACAGAAAGATAATCCACAGTTGTTTTTACAACTGCGTAATATTCCACCGTGTGAACGTGCCATAATTGGACTAATCTGCCCACCACAGACATTTATGATTCTGAAATCGTGTTATTATAAATAATTGTGCAACAAACACTCTGGCACAGATGTCCTTACACAGGCACATGAGTAGGTGTCCAGGACAAGTTTCTGGAAGGGGGGCTATGGGGTCATGGGGCATGGGAACGTGTGATGGTGGTAATGATTGCCACTCGCCCTCCATAGGGACAGCATGATCTTTTTCCCACCAGCGATTTTGGTGATAGCCTCTTGAGCTGGGAGGTCCTCAGGCCCATGACCTACATTGTAAGGATGGGGAAACTGAGGCTCAGAGAGGCTCAGGGGCTGATCTAGGGAACACTAGGACAGCAGGGGCTGGGTCAGGTCCCTCGTGTCATGAAGAGGCTGCTCAGGTGGGGTTCCTCAGGTCATGTCTTGGTTGAGAAGTTCAACTCTGGTCCCAGGGGTCGTAGGACATCTTCCTGAAAATGGAGACAGGAGGGAGATGGGAGGAGCTACAGGTGGCCTCACTTCCTACTTCTTTTTTTTTTTTTTTAAGATTTTATTTGTTTATTTGACAGAGATCACAAGCAGGCGGAGAGGCAGGCGGAGAGGCAGGCAGAGAGAGAGGAGGAAGCAGGCTCCCCGCTGAGCAGAGAGCCTGATGCAGGGCTCGATCCCAGGACCCTGGGATCATGACCTGAGCCGAAGGCAGAGGCTTTAACCCACTGAGCCACCCAGGCGCCCCCTCACTTTCTACTTCTGACCTCAACTTAGGGATCTGTCCCAGATTCAAGAGGAAAGAGAAGATGAGGAGGAAGATGGAGAGGAAGAGGAAGAAGAGGAGGAGGAGCCGAAGTAAGGCGCTTGTGTGTTCTTTGTCTTCTCCGCAAGGGTGATGTAGGGAGCATTACAGTGCGGGTAGTGGGGCTTCTGGTTGGGGCAGGGGGAGCGCCTCCGTTCGTTCTGTGCTGTGTGCTGCTGGGCACTGACCAGAGAGGCTGGGGAAGCTGGGGTCTCCCACTGTGCTCACAGTGACCCGGAATTCCTATGGCCCACCACTCCACAGCCTCCCACACACCTACACACACACACACACACACACACACACACACACACACACACACTAGAACGCAGCCTCCTTGGGGTGGGGGATTTTGTCTGTTGTGCTCACTCCCACGTCCCTAGATCCTTGGTGCCAAATGAGTGTTGGCTGAATGCATGGATGGAGTATGGAGTAGCAAAGGTGCCCATACAAGGGGCTCACAGCCCCTGTCGTAGAACCAAAGCATTGGGCTGCGTCCCCCTGCACCCTGCCCACAATGGTCCCATGGGTGCCTCTGACCCCGCGAAGGCCACCCTGGATTCTGTCCTCCTGGAATGGTTGATTCTCTGCTCTCACCCATAAAGATTACACCTGAACACACAGAGAGATCAGTCATAATAATGCTTCAAGAATGGCGATCAGAAACCACTAAAAGTTTCATCATCAAACCTGCTAAGAGACGAGATCTTAATTATTCCAACAACTAAAAAGCAATGATCATTATGTCACCCAGTAGAGGTGCTAATTGTCATCACGGTGGCAATCACATTAGAACCTACAAGCGCGTCAGATCAACGTGCTGCTCATCTAAAATTTATATAGTGTTCTGTGTCGAACGTATTTCAGCAATAATACAAAAAGACCACTAAGATGGGGAAGGTTTTTCCCAATGTGGGATGGACAGAAGGACAGATGGAAAGGGGACAGATGGGGAGATGGAGAGCACACAGCTGGACCCGAGGGTGGGGTTGGGGGTGAGAGGGTGGAGATGTAAAGTCAGGAGTCTGGCCGCATAGATGGAACTGGAAACCACGGGGCTGGAGGAGATGCTGGGGGAGCCGGTGTGGAGAGAGGAGAGGCCCGAAGGTACCAAAGAGGGGCGTGGGAGACGAGAAGAGCATAGAACCTGGGGATTTTGAAGAGAGCCTCAAAAGCAGCCCACATGTCTGGGGACAGTGACAATACAGCTGGTGGACATGGCGGGGGGGTGGAGATGGTGTTTCGGAGGTAGGGGACCAGGTTGTGAAGGCCTTGGACTTGCTCTCCCAGGAGCAACGGCGAGCCACTGAAGGTTTGTGAGCAGGGGAATGGCGTGGTCTGGCAGCTACACTGTGGAGAGACTGAGGCAGGGAGAACCGAGTGGAGGCTATTATCATGGGGCAGGCCAGACTGATAACCTGTCCCTTGCATTATTCCCTGTCCCTGGGCTCTCTGTGGTGTCCCCTGGCCCACACCCTTCCTCCCTGGCCTGAGACACGGGCTCTGCTCCTCCTGGCAGAGTGATCTGGGCAGGTTCGCACCGCACAGAGCGTCTGCCTCTGCATCCGTGGAATGGAGACACACACAGCCCCGGCAGAGTGGTGACAGGGCCAGCTGTGTAGCAGGCATATTAGCGCCTGGCCTGCAGTGGGCGCCCCATTAAATGTCGTTGATGTTCTCAACCCCGCTGAGGGTCCCTTCCAGTCCCAGGCAGGAAATCGTTACACTGTGAAACCAACGCAGGACTTCTGGGCTGGAGGCCTGCTCAGTGGCTTCTGGTTTTAGTCCACCTATCCCTAGTTCACATATAATTTATTCATCCTTGGCAAGAGGCTACACACCTACTTGCTTGCCTCCAATGATAGGGAGCTCACAACCTCTTGAGGACTGTCCATCCCATCCTTACATACCTCTGACTTATGAAATTATTTCCTCCACAAAAATAAGCATGTTTCCCTATGGTTTCTGTGACACAGTCCGATTTCTGCCCTCTGGGTCCCCTGGAGCCAGGCTGCTCTCCCTGACAGGTGACACCCAATCTCCTGGATGAAGACTTAGGTGCAGCCCGGCCTTGTTAGTGCAGTCCCATCTGCCATCTGCTTTCCGCCTCAGAGGCCAGCAAGTCAGTGTGCTCACACACACGCACATGTAGCAAACACATGTGTTCTCACTGCACAGTATACACGGGCACACACACATATCTGCACTCTATGTACACACAGATACACACAAACCAACACACGCTGGGTTGTGCGCAGGTATGCACACAGTTACACCCACACATAGCCTGTATACATGCACACACAACCCACACTTGCACACGCAGGCACACTGCTACACACTCGCACTTGGCCACCCTACGCCCTGCACGCATGCTCGTGCACACGAGCACATGTATGTAGCTACCCACAAATTTTCCAGACACGCACGTATCCACACAAATGTCTATCCAAAGTTTCCAACTCCGGAACCTTTTGGGCCCCGGGGCCCTAGGTTGGGACAATGGCACCGGCTGGGAGAGTGAGTGATGTCCAGGCTAGGGCCAGAGGGCGTGGGGCACGGGCAGAGGGACTGGGCTGTCCCTGGCTGAGGGAGGATGCTCTGGGCTGGCTTCCTGGAGGCACAGGGGTTACTGATGACGTGCACGGGCCCTGGTAACAGGCAGACGGTCGCCTAGCGACCTGGTTTCTGCCAGCAACAGCTCGGCTTTTCCTAGCAACCGCAGCCTTTCGGTCCCCACCTGGCCTCCCTGGGGGCATTTCTGCAGAGTTCCCTGCACATCCCCTCAATTTGATTAGAAGCAGGAAGGATCAGTGGCTCATCGGCGACCCGAGCCACACTGGCTCCAGAGCTGGCCTGGCAGGCTTGGGGCTGGGCCGGGGCTCTCCCAGTTGTCTCCCTGTGTGCCCCCGACCCGGGGCTTGGGATGCATGCCATCGCCCCCAGCTGACCTCCTGCATCATGGGCGTTCTTGTTGGCAAAGACGGCGAGACCCAAGTAGGTGGCTGCTTCTTCCTAAGGGCTCCCCTTCTTTCTATCAGGGTTGGGGTGCCTGGTGAGGAGTGTGCCGAGGACCCTTGCTCTGGGCTGTCACCTGCCAGGTGACTTGGGGGACAAGGAACAGATAGCCAACTCTCGGCACCTTTAACTCGGATGGCCGGCTGTGGAGGCCGTCCGGGGATGCCCACCTCAGCCAGTCTTTCTGATCCTCCCCTGGGATTGGGGAGGTTTTTAGAAGTGGGTTCTCTGTGGCTTCTGGGCCAGGCAAGAGGGGGCCTTGGGCACATTGCTGACCAGGGGTAACATGACATTGGGTACATAGCTCCCCAGGGAGCCCCTGGTGGTGCTGACAGGGCCACGGTAGGGCTTGTTAGATGTTTGTGCAAGATGTTTCCCAATCCACGTGGGTGATTCCTAACCCCGCAGATGCTGCTCCTTTACCATTAGTAATAACAACGATGAGAACAATCACGACAACGGTGGCCATATGCATAATTCTTGGTGTCCATGCCAGACTCTGGGCACTGATTATTCATCCCGTTTCACAGACGAGAGAACTGGGGCTCGGCCACGGTCCCCTCCACTTCTAGGGTGCGCTGCCAGAGAGCACAGAGCTGGGAGCAAAACCAACACTTGATGCCCCATGAGAGGAAAGTTGCTTATCAGTGTTGAGAGATAGAGGATCAAGAATGACACCAGCCGGGCTGCCTGGTGGCTCAGTGGGGGGGGCCTCTGCTTTCGGCTTGGGTCATGGTCCCGGGGTCCTGGGATCAAGCCCCGCATTGGGCTCTCTGCTCGGTGGGGAGCCTGCTTCCCCCCCCCCCCTCTCTGCCTGCCTCTCTGCCTACTTGTGATCTCTCTCTGTCAAATAAATAAATAAAATCTTAAAAAAAAAAAAAAAAGAATGACACCAGCTATGGGAAGTCTTTTTTGACTTTTTCATGAGATTCTCACTGGCCCTCTTGACCTCCCTCAGAGAAGTCAGGCTGGACAGGCTAAGCAGTCCTGCCGATTTGACAGATGGGCAAACAGAGGCAGCCTGAGGGCTTCCCGGTGTTGTGCTCAGGGCCATTCAGCGATTTCCTGGCCTCATTCTAGAATGAGCAAGACCCCAGGCTGTGGATGTTCATGCCCTTGGCCTTTGTGCTTTGAGAACAGGGGCCTTCTCGCGTCTAGGGGCCTTCAAGCACATTTTAATTTCTTTTAACGTCAGACCCGAAAATGAACTTTTCAATGGAACAGGTTATATATAGTATTGAATCTTATATAAATGCAGTCACAAAATATAATTTTTATTTTTAAGGACGAAGGGGCCCAAGAAGGCTAAACTGCTCAGGCAGAGTCATCATGTGCCCTTGCTTTTGAGACTTGAATCTCTTGAAGAACATCTGTTTCTTCCTGGGCAGGGAGGGGAGTATGACCCTGACAGCTGAGGCCCCTTACATGGAAAATAGCTACATGTCGGTGAAGGGAAACGAAGAGAGCTGGGTGCCGGGATCCTCAGGACACTTGCCTCACTCCTCTGTCCCGTGGGGCTATGTAGACCCTCAGAGGCAGGCAGCCAAGGATTGCGTACATGCCCATGTTTCATCCAGGCTTGCCTTGTGCCAGCCGTGTGACTGTGGATGGACCATCTGTGCCTTCAGTCGCTGAGCCGGAATGGGACCAGTCACAGCCCCGGGCTCTCAGGGTGGTCGGGGTGAGGATGCGGGCCACTGTGACTGTGTGATCGCTGACTGAGTCCCTCTCCCAGGCCTCTGGCTCCAAACTGACCAGGCCTGCCATTCTGTCCTCTCCTCTTCATCCACCTTGGGAGGGCTGAGGCTTGGCGCACTGGGTAGGAGATGGTGAATCTGGGTTTTCTGGATGGTGGACATAGCAGACCGCCCTCCATGAGCTCTCGCTGACAGAGGTCTGTGGGGCAGGGTGGGCCACCAGGAACCAGGATCCAGTTCGAATTATGGAAGTCCCATTGGCCCCTGGATCTGAGTCACCATTTTAACCCACAGGCCGCACACAGGCTTTGAAGGGCCCAGTTTAACCTATAGATGGGCTCTTTGTTTATCTACATATTGCTAGGAGTCTATTAATTTGGATTAATTTCTAACATCTAAAGATTGGAGATTCCACCTTTAAAGGTGGAGTTCAGGCTTGTCTCAAAAATCAGATCTTCCAAGCCAAGTGGGGTTCCCGACTCAGATCCGTGTGGTGTCAGACAATCTGCTGTGTGACTTTGGCCAGCTCAGATCACCTCTCTGGGCCTCACTTTTCTTGTACTCCCTGCCCTGCCTGCATCACCAGCGTCGCCTAGAGGCTCGCAGAGGGGAGATGCTGGGAGTACATTTTGAACACTGTTCAATACGGTTTGTTCCCACCCCACAGAGGACAATCCCTCAAGCCATCCACCATGCTTTTCTTTGCACATGCTGTTCCCCATTCCTGGATACCCTTCCTCGCCTATTCCTCACTGTGAACTCATTGTCCCTGAGGTCCAGCCCAGAGGCCACCTCCTCTGGGCAGGCTTCCTTCCTAGGCACAGTGGGGGTCTGCCTGCCCCATTTGGGGAGCCTCATGAGGGTGAGGACCTATTCTTGGCCATCTTTGTGCACCAGCTCCCAACAGAGGGGCTGCTTCCAGCAGGCAGGGCTCAGGAAATGTCTAACCCCCCTAACACTAGCCCTTTCCTCCTCCCCCTTGGGATTACAGTGTCCTGCTGGATAGCTGTCTGGTGGCGCAGGCTGGTGAGGATCCAAGTGGAGTAGACGGGACCCAGCCCCAGAAGGCCTCGCAGCAGGTACAGAGCAGCACCAGGCCTGGTACCCGGCTACTTCTGGGCCCTGGCTGGGCTTTGTCTACTTTGTTTGCAGAGGGATTTTCAGCTGGTGAGATGCTCCCTGGACAAAGGGGAGCAGGGTGGTGGGTGCTGCAGGGCCTGGCTTATACCAGGGGTCAGGTGGGGTCAGGGAGGGCCTGGGGTGACACAGCCATGGGTGGGGAGCAGCTGGTCCTCTAGGCCAGTCCTTACATGGCTGTGTGACCCTGGACATATCACCTCCCCACTATGGGCCTATAAAATGGGGCTTAAAACCCCTCCCCATGGAGTCCCACAGAGTCGTCCACTGTGAAGGGCAGCGCCCAGGTGGAGGGGTACTGTGGCGGCTGCTTGGTCCCTACATGCACAGTGCTGCATGGGAACACCCCTGCTCTGTGCCAAGTCCAGGTGCGGGGCCCCAGGGCTTCTGGGTGCCCTCCCCTCCCCTCTACAGGCCATCTCCTGGGTGCTCCAGCAGGTGGAGGGGCAGGGCAAGAAGTTGAATAGGGGCCCAGGAGACCTCTTGAAGACAGATCTCCCAACAGGATCTGGGCTGGCCTGGGGCTAGGAGGGGCCTTGATGGTCCAGCTTTTGTTTCCACTTTCCTGTCCGCAGGAGCTGCCAAAGGAAGAGGCTGTGACTGTCAGTCCAGAAGGTAGGGGTGTGCAGGGGGTGGGGGGCGGGGCACAGCACTTTGACACTTTCAGGCTGGGGGCAGCCTGGGGACAAGGGCACTCACCCCCTCCCTCCATCTCTACTGGCCCCACACCCCTGCACCTGTCTCATCCTCAGGCAAAACCCATCCTCTGTGTCTTGGGGCCGCATTATCAGAGCTTGGTGATGTATTTCAAAGGCCCCAGAGGAATTGCGGGAGGCTCTCGGGACGCCAGCAGGCCCGTGGAAACCCCACTCCCAGTCAGTCCTTCCTGCCCCCCACCCGCACTCGCTGGGAACGCAGCTCTCTGGGCTACCATCTAGAGAGAGTTTGGATGAAATGGAGCATCTCTGAGTGAAAATCAGGACCCAAGCTTGCAAAGGGCCCATCCTGGACCCCATGTCTTGATGAGCTTTTCCTTCCTGGGCAGATCCCCAGGCTGAACCCAGCACATGCACTTTGCTCTTATTTGCCACTCCCACTCCTGAGCCTGAGAAGTCTAGTCTTGGTGTGGCAGAGTCTCGGGGAGCCAGGCTGGGGAGCCCCAGACAGACGGACATGGAGCCCTGGCCTTGTGAGACTCCATGCTTCTCAAGCCACCCTGGGAGGCAGACACACCATTTCACAGATGAGAAAACTAAGGTTCTGAGTGGGCAGGAAGTCAAGGCCACAGACCTGCACTTCACTCTGGGTTCCTCCCTCCGCCTGCTGTGGGACCTGGAGCCAGGCTGTGTGACCTCTCTTAATTGTGGCTCCCAAATCAAGAAAGACAGGGCAATAGTAGTACCTGCCTCATAGGGCAGTTGGTCAGAGTGGCAGGGGGACAACGTGTTGAAGGTACCCGAAGCTGTGTGGCACCGAGGCAGGAGGCCATAATGGGGACCAGCCAGCCGGCAACTGACACGGGACTGGACGTAGGCGTCCTGACCCCAGGAGTCCCAAGTTTGCTCCCCACCTGATCTTTGAAAAGCACCTTCTTCTTCTTTTTTTTTTTTTTTTAAGATTTTATTCATTTATTTGTCAGAAAGAGAGAGTGCACAAGCAGGGGGAGAGGCAGGCAGAGGGAGAAGCAGACTCCCCACTGAGCAGGGAGCCCCATGCTGGACTTGGTCCCAGATCATGACCTGAGCCGAAGGCAGACGCTTAATGACTGAGCCACCCAGGCGTCCCTGATTCTAACTTTTTCTGTCTGAGGTGGGAAATGCTACTGGTGGTTGGTTAACAGAGAAGCTCAAGAAGGTGGGGGGTGTGTGTGTCCAATGCTGTACCTTGGAGCTGCCGAGTAGACCAGTCAACGTGACTTGGTGACACATTCAGTGTTCACTCCAGGGACACAAATGGTGTTCGGGCGTTAGGGGCAGCTGCTGCAAGCACAGGCGGGCACCGGGCGGGTCCAAGTTGGTGCTGGTGGGGAGGAGGCCCCCCCCCCTCGCCTCCCCCAACCCTGTGTTCCTGGTTGCAGTCCCCAGGGTCCCACACCTGCCTGAGCCCCACTGGCCCCAGCACCATGGCTCAGCCAGGCCAGGACGTGGAATTGAGTCGCCTGGTCCAGGACCAGCCGCCTGGCCAGGTGGCCCCAGGGCTTGCTCCCCCAACCCTGGCAGAGCACCTCCCCAATGTGCCCAGCTACCGCCCCTCAATCACCCGCATCCCCGTCCTCATCTCCCGGAGGACGGCCTTGTCCAGCTCCAACTTCGCCAAGGAGACCAGGAATTCCGTCCGTCGCCTAGGTAGTGTGATCTCGTGCACCCAGCATGCTCGCACCTGTGCTGTGGGCTCCTGCATGGCTTGGGCTGTTCCCTGCATGGGTGCCATGGTCCAGGGATGGGATTACCAGTTGAACTGGAAAACCACCCCCTCTTTCTCTGTTGGTCAATGCCTTTATCTTGCTTCGTGGTGACCTAAGGGGTATTAGTCCACTTATCTCTGTACCTAAAATCCCATAATTAGTAATTAATTTCTTTGGGTTAAACACTGCATTCTGCAGATCATCATTTTTTTTTATAGGTAGTCAATCACACCCTAGTTTAAATAAATTACTAAGATAACTTGGCTAGGAGATCTGGGTGGAGAAAGAGAATAAATTGAGGGCAATGGGGCAGAAGTGGAACATGGGGACCCATTTCAGACAGAATCCTACCAATCCCGAGGATTTTCTGGGACTTGGAATTTATAAAGATTGTCAATATCCCCCCCCCCAAGCAAATCCCATTTTAGGAAAGGAGAGGCCCCCGGGTGGCTGCAGGCCAACTAGGAGGGGAGGCATCCTCAGGGGCCAGTGAAGAAGGAGGGCAAGTCTGGATCCTAGTAGCCCTTGGGCTCCCGCTGCTTGCTTTGGGATGACAAGAGGAATCAGGGACAGCAGGGTGCTTATGGACTAACCCCTATCACTTTCTGCTTTAACTTAAGCCAGACCCGCCTTCTTTCCCTTTTCATTTGTTTATTTTGGGGGGATAGTGTGCAAGGTTGGCTGTGAGGTCAGTAGACAGGCAGAATCGAACATTTCATGAGTAGAGATCCACTGCTGTCTTCTCTCCCTGGCTTGCAATAGGCACAGAATGAGGGCGATCAGCTCCACCACAAGGGTTGACGCTCCCAGGCTGGGTCTTCTGGGCAAGCCCTAGATCTACTCACTCCTGAGTGTCCCTTAATTTCCACCTCCCCCACAGATCCCTTCTGAATTTTTGCTATATTCTGTACCAATTCTACTTTGATTGGCTTGCCATTTTTCTTTCAGTGGAATCATTTAAAAAATTTAATTAAATTTATTCAATCAGGAACCTTTACCATACTATTCCAGTGGGCAACCAGCATTGGTTGCCATTAAGTAAGGGCATAAATAGAAATAACCGCAAATGAACTGAAAACCAAGTCAGGGGAGACCTGCCCTCTTCGCCACAAAGGTGTTAAGGCTGAGGAGCACGGGGCTGAGACTTTGTCTCTGTGCATTCAGGAGCTAGAGAGGACTGAAATGGGAGGAATGTTCTCATTCCACGTTTCCTTTGTCGTGTCTGTGCCATCCGAAGTCACCTTGTGTCCTCCCTGGTCCCTGGGAGCTTCCCCACTTGGGGAAACAGTCCCACTGCGGGTTTGGGACCATGGGCTGATGCAGCCATGGTGGTATGGCCCGCGATGGTGTGAGATGTTGTGGGTACGGCATGGCAGCCCGTAGGAAGGGCACTGTCCCCATGTCCAGGATGCTGCTTAGCCTGGAGCAAGCTTTTGTCCAAACAGAGACCTCTGCACGAGCGGGTCACTAGCCACAGGACGAAGGAAGAGGATAAATTTAAGAGCCAGGCTGCCTGGGTCCAAATCTTGGCTCTGCGGCTGTTTCCTTCAGTGCTCTGTGCTTCAGTTTACCCACAAGATGGGGACGGCAATAACAATGCTCTTCTAGAAGGGCCCGGAAAGGGGAAAGAATTAATCTATATAAAGCACTAAGAGTTTAGTGAAACGGATGGCAGGCACGTAGGAAGGGCTTTACAGTAAATATGACTCTTCTCTCAACTGGTTTAATCATGCCGTTATTCTATTTTTCATAATATGATTTTCGTTCTATAAACATGGAACACCAGGCTTAGGAGTTTTCCTCCATTCCTGGGGGCAACCGAGGTCGCGGAGTCTTGCTTAGGGTGAGGCAGGGTGGAGGAGGACCTGCCCCCTCCCAGGCTCCCCAAGACGGCCTCACAGAGGCTCCTGGGGCCATGCTGGGGGCAGTATGGGACATGGAGCATTTTGGACAGTGCCCCCGGCCCGGCCCGGGAAGCTGGTTGAGGTCCCTGGTGCCTCACGCTCTCCTGTTTTCCATAGCCTGGGGAAATCTCTTGTTAGTCTGGCAACACCTCTTCCTTAAACGTTTAGAAACTTCTCTCTTCCTCTGAGGGCTTAAGGCTTAGTAGAACAAATGCCAAAAGGTCTTGCTCAGCTTCCCTCCTAAGCCACATTCCACAAAGTGCTGGCTTTTCCCCATGGCGGCCATTTAATAAGAAAGTCGAGTCTCCAAGGGCTTCAGAATGCTCCCTCTCCTCATTCTGGGTACAATGGGCCCAGCTCTCAGCGAGTGGTCCCCTCCAGGTATGGCCAAGAAAGGGGGCCCCGTCTCAGCCCCTCAGCGTCCTCTGAGCTTTGCCTCAGGCAGGCCTGTCCCCACAGTCCCTGGGGTGGTAAAGACTGAGGCAGGGCCACCCCCACTTGCAAGGGAGGACCCTGTCCTGGGGCGCGGGACCCAGCACACGGGACCCAGCACCAGGCCTCTCAGAGGTCAGGAGAGGCGTTGGGCTGATGAATTTCAGGGGGTCCTGGCACGTCCAGAAACAAGGAGGTACTGAAACACATTCCCAAACAAGGGTGACACATACTCCAAGGACAAGCTGTTATCCTTGATTGCGAGAAACTGCCCAATGTCTCCATTTGAAGCCCTTCAAGAATGTGAGGCCGTGTGCCTTTGTGACCCCCACTTTGGGATGGGGAAACCGAGGCCCAGAGAGGGGAAGCACTGAGGCTGTGCTAGGCCAGGCCCTCAGACTTGGACTCTCTCAGCCTCCCCCTGCCCGCTCTGGGTGCTACCCCTCCCACCCCCCCACCCCACTCCTGCCAAACCCCAGGTCCTTGAGCCTTCCCCAGGCCCTGGGAAACCAGAGCTTGGGAGAGCTGGATTCCACGCCGCGCTCCAGAGCTTCTGTGGCCTCGAAGGTGTTATGGCTTCGTTTGCAGCTCCTGGGCTGGTGTCTGGGGTGGCCAAGGGCCTCAGAGGCCCCCGGGATCTGCTTTCTTGCACACCCTGCATGGAGCTCTCCGGTGGGCCCCTCTGGGAGGGGAGGGTCTCGGTGGCCCCTCCAAACATGCTTTCTGTGGCTTTATTCAGAACAGAGCAAAGCCCTTGGGACCTGGCTTCTCTCTCTCTGACTGTCCTCTCCTCCCTCTCTCCAAGTGCCGGCTACAAAGGAGCTCCCAGAAGTGCAGGTGGAAGATGCTGACACGGCCCACCATCCCCTCATCGTGGAGAACCCACCCACACCCGAGCTGCCACCAACTTCTCCTGCCAAATCTGACACCCTCGCGGTCCCGGGATCTGCCGCAGGGTCCGAAAGGTGAGCTTTTAGGCTTCTCTTGGGTTTTTCACAGCACCATGCCCTCTGTCCATTTGGCAGAAGGGGAGACTGAGGCCAGAGTGGGGAAAGCAGCTGGCCCAAGGTCACTCAGTGACTTGATGTCCGAACTGGGACTATGGCCCCACTTCCTGGTCCTCAACCCTGATTTAGGACTCTATAAAGAGTTCTCCAAGGAAGTCCTGTCCCAAGTACCGTCAGCTGTAAGATAGAAGGTGGGTAATAAATATGACAAGGCTAATTCCCACCCCCTTGTTTTACTTTAAAATAAGGGAATGGAGATACCAAAAAAAAAAAAAAAAAAACCACTAGAAAAATAAGCATCCCTTGTCCCACTATACTACCTTGTCTATGGGCTCATGGTTTTGTGTGGTTTTAACTGGAGGGGTGACTTGGATCACATTTCATTTGAGACCACATCTGACCTTCCTCCAGCTCTGTGTGCCAGAATGAACTTCACAAATCCCTTCTTGTTGGACACCGTCCATAGTGGAGCTATGGACATCTTTTGGGCTTCTTTCTGTCCTTGGGCTCCTTTCTCAAAAGTGGGAATCTTGGTCAAGGTTGTGCACATCTTTATGCTTCTTGATAGAAATTTGTTGCATGATTGGAGTTGGTTTTGAACAGAGTGTTCTTGTATACAGCTGTAGGCAAACTGTGAAGTGAAGTTCAATGCTTTGTGAATGACTGCATTTAAGCTGCAGGGGAGCTGCCAGTGCTTCTCCTGTGGTGGTTGCACTGGGAGATAGTTCCTTTTTCTTGATGAATCATTGCTCTCATCCATAGGCCCTTGAGGACTCTCTCAGCCAAAGTAAAAGGCCTGCTGTAACAGAGATAGCTAGATGTGGCCAACTGAGGGCTCTCTGATTTTAATGTGAAGAAAAGAGTCATAATCTCATCTAGCCTTGGAACACAACTCACTGTCCCATTAATTCTTTTGCTTCATTCATTGAACTATGCAGAACACAGCAGAAACAAACAAATACACAAACAAAAAGACAGAGCTAATACTGTTACAGACATCTGGCCTACCTTTCTCTGTTTTCTTTTTATAGGCTAGGTTGGGGGTGGATATCTGGGCACAGAGAGGGGAGTAGCCTCCTTTGGGGGTAGAATCTAAGCCCTCGGCCTTCTGTTTACGGGCTGGGCCTATGAGGCTCCTCTTGTTCTTATCATTCACTCATTCACTCATTCACTCATTCATTCATTCATAAACACTTATTGAACCTCTTTATGTCCAGGCTCTCTCTGGGTGCTGGGGGATGCATCAAGGAGAAGCCTGACAGGGGCCTACTGTCACAGATCGGATGTTCTGGTGGGACTGAGATAGACAGTGAACAAGGAATTAAATAAACAAACAAGACTATCCTAAAGAGCTCTAAGTTGAACCTGACTTTGAGAAATCAGGGGAACCTCTACCTGAGTCTTTGCCTGAGCTTGACCCCGAGAGGGGAGAATTCTGATACCTGACTTGGGAAGCCCGTGGGACTGCCTATGGTCAGGGGTGGAATGAGCATTGTGGGCAACTGATAGGCACCAAAAAGCCATGGAAATCACAGACCCTGATGGAGGGGCACATGGGCTGGCCTGCCTCATAGCTCAAAGCCTTGGTTTGAGGTGACTCCCACCTTACCACTTACTGATGTGAGGCTTGAGGCAAGCCAGTGAACACTCCTAGTCCTCCGTGTTCCTGCTGTAAGATGTGGATAGACACACCACCTGTTACGAGATTGCTGGAAGAGTTCAATGAGCGAACTCGTGCAAAGTGCGCAGCACAGGGCTGCAAGGGAGGGCTGTGGGAGCCTGGCTGCTGATGGAGTTCCACACTCTGGCATCTCGGGCAGCATGTGCCCTCCTGGCTCAGGAGAAGGCACCAGGCCGGGTGCAAGAGGACCGAGTTTGGGTCTCACCTGTGCAAATTCTGGCCTTGGTATTCGCGGGTGGGAATTTTAACTAGAGTGTGAAGGAGGTGAATCCGTGAGTGTTGCCCATTCTTGGTGAGCTGGCAGAAGGCCAAAGGATAGTTTCAGAGCCTCCTGGAATAAAGACAAAGGCTGCACATCCCTCCATCTGTATCCCCCTAGAAACCTCTGAGATCCTGAGTCGCGATGGTTGAGGATGGGAAGAGTGACAGGTAAACTCACACCCAGACACCATCAGCTGGGACTCCGATGGCTCCAGATGCAGAGTCCTGTGGAAGACGTGGACTGAATGACAGGGGACCCCGAGGAGGATTTTCTCTTCCGTCCTCAGACAGGGAGCCTGGAAGGGGTGTGCTGGGAGGAGGAAAGCAGAAGAACATTTAAGCTGAGGCCCCACTGAGTCCTGAGTATCTCATTGAGTTGAGTAGATCTTGTCCCATTTTAGGATGGGGAAACTGAGATGGTTCAGAGAGTTTAAGTCACTTGCCAAGGTCACACACTAGTAGGAAGCAGGACTGGGATGCAAAATCCGGTTGGCCTGATACCAAGTCAATGTTGTTACTTTTACACTAGGACATTGAACAGATGTGGAGACAGGTCCAGAGGGCGATTGTGTCCCTCCCCTCTCTCTTTTTTTCTCCATGAAGGCAAGTGAGGACCCTTTGGCGGCACCAACACCCCTGGCCCCATTCCCCCCCTGCCCAGGGTTCAGCCCTGGGTGATCTGCAGCAGTCAAGATTGGCTCCCTTCCCCCTGTGGCTCCTGCCCTCGCTGAAGGCCCCTCCATGTCTGTGTCCTTGCAGGAAGGGGCTGCCCTCCCAAGATGATGACGTTGAAGAGCTCAAGGCACTGTCACCAGCTGAATCGCCCATGGTCGCCTGGTTGGACCCGTCCAGCCCACAGGGCACTGAGTGAGTGGGGACTACCCCCAGGGTTTCAGAGGGTGGTTGGAAGTCTGGGTGGGTTGGTGGGGGAGAGTATGGATGTTTCTAGAACCTTCCACCACTTTGCCAACGGCTTCTGAGCAGTAAGACAGAGCTGGGTCTCCTGGCCAGTCTGCTTCTGGCTGGCCTAGGGGTTCTGTACAGTCTGTAGAATGCACAGAGGCTTTGTTGTAAAGGAGAGAGAGGCTCCCGGCCCCTAAGCCAAGGTTGGGTCCTGGCTCTAAACCCCTGAGAAGGTCAGCAGGGGGAGCGAGGACCACAAAGATCTCCAGGGGTCTGAATCTAGGGAGCTTGTTAAAAATACAGATTCCCGGGGCGCCTGGGTGGCTCAGTGGGTTAAAGCCTCTGCCTTCAGCTCAGGTCATGATCCCAGGGTCCTGGGATCGGACCCCACATTGGGCTCTTTGCTCGGCAGTGAGCCTGCTTCCCCCCCACTTCTCTCTGCCTGCCTCTCTGCCTACTTGTGGTCTCTGTCTGTCAAATAAATAATAAAATAAAATCTTAAAGAAAAAATACAGATTCCCAGCTCCCAGCCCAGACCCACTGGATCAGAAGCTCAGACAGTAGGCCCTGGGGGACTGACATCTTTACGAGGCTCCAGCTGATTCTGATTATAAGCTGGTCTGTGGGACAGTGTTTATAGGCCACAGTGAGGGCACTGGGACTTGGGTCTCTGACATCTAACTATTCCAAGGGCTGGGCCAACAGAAGATGTTTTCTGGAAGAGTCTGGGATGCCTGGTTGATGGTGAATCCCCCGGCCCCAAGCTCTGGCCTAGGACCCCCATCCTATTCCCAGCCTCAGCTGCTAGAGGGGCCACAGGATGCACTGGGCTTTCCTGCCAGCCTCCTCCCCCGCCATATTTTTATGGAGTTTGTTTTAGGGAGCTGTGGAAAGTTCAGAAAAGTTAAAAGAAAAAGAAAAAAATCCAAACCTCACCCATATTTCACTGGTCCATGTGAGTATACAGTGCAATTCCATCTTATGCAGTAGGGTAAGGACAGGGTCAGAGTTTAGTACCAGAAAACAGGGCAGGAATCCGTTATAATAATAAAAATCACCCTTGGAGCCTCTTAAGGAGTTCAGCATGGGGACCCATACATCAGCGAGGTGGGTTCGGCTGCTATAACAATTAGACCCCACAGATGCAGTGGCTTAAGCAACACAATGTCTCATTTATCACAACCATGTCACCAGACACCTGTTTCAGGTCAGTGGTGGGTTCTGTTCCAGAAGTCATTTAGGGACCCTGTTGGCAACAGCTCTGCCACCTGTGTGTGGCTTCTGAGACCCTGCGGGTCAGCCCTAGATGGAGAGAATGCCAGACAGGGGGCCCAGAGATGCACACAGCAACTCCGCTCACGTTCTTCTTGGGGGAGCCCGCCACCCTCGCGGGGAGTCTGTGTCCCAGAGACCACTCCCCCCCACAGGCGGGAGCGGATGTGGGCGAGCAGCTTGCGTCTCCGCATACCTGCGTGCCCTTTTTGGTTGGGGTCCCCATGCTGCTGGTCTCCAGCTGCCTCGTCAGGTGGGCACCCGGGGACTAGGGGGCTTGAGTGCCGGTGCCCCCCGTGTCAGAAAACAGATAGATGTGAAAACACTAGGATTGCACTAGCTCAGCGTGATGGTTAGAGGGACGCCGCTCAGAGGACAGCTGATTTGCGACCTGTCTCAGCCCACCCAGGGTGCTTGCCCCAGGCTGACCGGCGCCTCAGGCGGACTCACATTCATTCTCTCTCTGTCCATCTCTCTGTCCATCTGCCTCTCTTGCTGCAAGTACAGACAGTTTAAATTCCTAGAAGTTAAAAGGATATGGAATGGATCTGCACTGTTTTTTTCCATCAACTATTTCCTGAGCCAAAAGCATAGCCCTGTCCCCTCTTTGATCTGTCCCAGACACGAATCTCCTGGGAACCCCAAACTGGGGCTAACCGTCCTGACCTGAGTTCCAAGAGTTTCCCCCTAAAGCGCAAGTGGGATCAAAGTTTTCTCAGAACCGCCCATCGGAATCAGATCCTGTGTGGTACATTCTCTAAAAGCTGGGCACCCAGGTGTGAGCCTCAGACTGGATTTCCTCCTAGGAGCTATTAAAGTGGGTTTGATGTTTCTGGTGTCAGAAGGAAACTGGGGCAGCTTTTGCCTCCTTTGGGCTGGGTGGGATACAGAGGCTGCTCGGCTGTTGCCTGGGGGCGTGGGGGTCCCTTCCCATCCAGCCCCCTCGGCATCAGGTGTGTCCACAGTGGCCAGGATCGTGCAGCCTCGGCGGCCAGCCAGAACAGCGCCATCATCAACGACCGGCTCCAGGAGCTCGTGAAGCTTTTCAAGGAGCGGACAGAGAAGGTGAAGGAGAAGCTCATCGACCCTGACGTCACCTCTGATGAGGAGAGCCCTAAGCCCTGTAAGCCCAGAGCTGGGATGGTTCAGCCTGCCAGAAATGGGTCCCCTAGAGCCCCCTGTAAGCTCATGGTGAGGGTACCCCCAAGAAAATGGTCAGGGTGCTTGAGAAAAGCCCAGCTCCCCACTGTCTGGATTTTGGGATCCTGTATGTACAGCGTTAGCTATGGAACCAGGGGAGGGAATAAGGTCAAAAAGTTCTGACCGATGATCCAATCGGATTTGGCTCCCCCACCCCCCCACAGGGCAAGTACTTCCTCCTCGACCCTTCTGACACTTTCCCACTGGCAGGCAGGTGGTCCAGCCTGGGGGGATCTCATGGCCTTATACACAGATGGTGTTCACCCCCCACTTTTCTTTTCAGTCTTATTTTTTGGAGGCCTCATTTGCAATAGTCTCATGGAGCTTCCTGAAAGTTTCCTGCTTTCCAGATTCCAGGAAGAAATGAGAGAAGTGCTTTCTTGTCAGGGAGGTTTTCCAGGTCTTTCCAAAGGAGGACTGTACCTTCGAGCTCAGGGTGCTAACAACAGACCTAGCAGGGCCTGGATCCACAGTCCTAAAGCTAGAAGCACAGTCATACTGAACCTACAGAAGTCAATGCCTATAGGTCACCACCGCCATCACCTTCAATGCACAGGGAGGCTGTGGGCTCCTTCAGTGTCTCATTTCAGAGATGAAGGAGTGCAGTTTCCTGCTCTGAAAAACCCAGAGCAAGGTTTCCCTGGTTTCTGACTCTCGGGGGTGGGGGTCTGGGGTACAAAACACGCCCAGCCCTCCAAAGAGAACCAAGGGGGCCAAACACAGACGCACAAACAGACTTCTGAAAACGCCTAACTTGCCCAGAAACACTTCATTCTGGGCCGTCTCTGAGAAGCAGCTTCAGCCTGGCAGCTGGTGAGAGTATCCGGCCGGGTGCCGTGGGCTTTGCCGTGGACAGCACCCCGGCTTTCGCACGCAGAGCTGACAGCAAGGGATGGGGGGCCGCCAGGGTCCCCGCGGCTGCAGGTCCAGAGTCTGTGGTTGGTTGCCCTCTTTCTGTAGCCTCTCAGATGGTCCCCCATGTCCTCCTGCAGCCCCAGCCAAGAAAGCCCCGGAGCCGGCCCCGGAAGAGAAGGCAGCTGAGGCCGGGCAGACCGAGGAGGAGCACTATTGCGATATGCTCTGCTGCAAGTTCAAGCGCCGCCCCTGGAAATCCTACCGGTTTCCGCAGAGCATCGACCCGCTGACCAGTGAGTCCTGGGTGGGACCGGGCCAGCCCATGCTGCCACCGCGTGCTGTGTGAGGACAGGGGGCCGAGCGAGAGGAGCCAGGGGTGGGTGGGCGGGGGCTGGAGAGGGAGGGAGCGCCAGAAGCAAACAAGCAAAGCCCCTGAATAGGAACCTACCATCACCTTCACCTGACAGAGAAGGAAACAGAGGCACGACTAGTTAGTGGCAGACCAGGAGCCCTACCCTGACTCTTGCCTTAGTCTGCCTTCTACTCTGCTCTCGAGGGCCCCTTCCTGGAGCTGCTGCTCTGAGCAGAGAAGGGCAGAGATTCTTCTGACATCTAAAGTGAATTCCCCTCACTTTGCTTTTATTTAGCCCATGTTCTCTTCCTCGGCAATGACAACCCTTCCTATGGGCACAGCACTTTACAGTTTACGAAGCTCCCTCTTTCTTAGCTGACCTCTCCTTGTGCCTTCCCTGGGGAGCAGGGCAGGTGTCAGAGAGAGACATTCCTGTGGTCGCACAAGAAGTCCTGGGGGGACAGGACGCCAATCCTGGTGTCCATTGGGTCTCTAAAATGACCATGTAACCCATGACTTCCATCCATGCACCCTTCCACCTGTCTGTGCCCATCTTCCAGGCATTATTTACTGCTGTGTATTTACTAAAGCAGGAAATACATTTTTGGAAATATTTCAATGAGAATGAAAGCAAAAGTGTTTTCTAGTTAGCTGCCTATTATTTAATACACCCCCATCCCCCCCGCTGAGTACTCTGGTTTATTAGGGCCTATCAGAGATAGTTTTACACACACACA
>PISX010011204.1:0-13487 GCA_004024625.1 Mellivora capensis
TTTGCTGTGCAGAAGCTTTTGATCTTTATGAAGTCCCAAAAGTTCACTTTTGCTTTTGTTTCCTTTGCCTTTGGTGACATATCTTGAAAGAAGTTGCTGTGGCTGATATCAAAGAGGTTACTGCCTATGTTCTCCTCCAGGATTCTGATGGATTCCTGTATCACGTTGAGGTCCTTTATCCATTTCCACTTTATCTTTGTGTATGGTATAAGGGAATGACTGAGTTTCATTCTTCTACATATAGCTGTCCATTTTCCCAAGACCATTTATTGAAGAGACTGTCTTTTTCCCACTGTATATTTTTCCTGATTTGTTGAAGATTACTTGACAATAGAGTTGAAGGTCCATATATGGGTTCTCTACTCTGTTCCACTGGTCTATTTGTCTATTTTTATGTCAGTACCATGTTGTCTTGGTGATCACAGCTTTGTAGTAAAGCTTTATATCAGGTAACATGATGCCGCCAGTTTTTTTGTTTTGTTTTGTTTTGTTTTTCAACATTTCCTTAGCTATTCTAGGTCTCTTCTGACTCCATACAAATTGTAGGATTATTTGTTTCAGCTCTTTGGAAAATACCAGTGGAATTTTGATTGGAATGGCATTAAAATTATAGATTGCTCTAGGTAGTATAGACCTTTTAACAATGTTTATTCCTTTGTCCCTTGTCACCTAAAACACCTTCCTGGCTTCAGAACTCATACTGATGACCACACACACAAGTGAACTGTGGTCACCACACTGGGTCTATTCTGAAAGAGGGAAGGAGCTCAAAGAGGATTCTCCAGGTGTCAGGGAAATGCCCAGGGAGTCACAGGGGCCACCTAGTCTGGAGGATCCATTGGGAAGGGCAAGGGAGGGCACAATATCCTCTACTATCAATACAAGTTTCGGCCTGACTTCTCAGGTTGGAGGACAGGAATGCTGGGCACAAACTGCCATTGATCCCAGCCAAATCCACACACTCAAGAACCTGGTGAAATCCCATCCTGAGGGGACAGGTTCCTCCCTGCTACCAGATCCCAGGGAAACTGTTTGAGGAATGGTCACCCAGGAACTGGCAGAGGCCTAAAAGTTCCTGAGAACACTCCCCGACCTAGGACCCACAACCTGCAGCACAAGATAGCCCAGTTTCTATTCTGTGCTGATGGATTGCAGGCTCATATTTCCCCCTTTCTCAGTCACACAGTACTGAAAGAAAAGCAACTCTGGCAGCTTCCTCAACTGGTCATAAGATGGGGACCCAGAACCAGAGCTCTTGTTTCCCAAACACAAATGCACAAGACCACAGCCTATATTTCCCCTCAGGGACAGTATGCTGCTTTCACAGAATCACTAGTTCTGCTAATAATATTTGAAATAAATGAGAAAATGCTGCTTTCACAGAATCACTAGTTCTGCTAATAAAGTTGGAAATAAATGGAAAAAAATGAAAAAAAATGGGAAAAGGATGAAAGAACTATGAAAGTCAAATATGCCTAATGCATTATCGGATGTTTGATTGGTTGTGGCTGGTGAACTGAGAGAACAATTCTATATCTGAACAAATTGGGGGCTTAGGTATGGGGAGATAAGGATCAAGATTACCCATGTAAGGGACAGACATTGTTAGTGCAGGGTTAGTAAACCTAACCTAGGCTTGCTAGATAGCAAACCCTGTCCCTTAAATGTGTCATCTTGATCCTCACAGCAACTCTTAGTGATCAGAACTAATCACAACATTTGAAGAGTTGTTGTTGAATGTTAGAGTCCTAAATGTCTGCACTGAGCCTAGCCTGTGGCACCTGAGCTGGGTGAAGTCCATGTCTATTATATAGCTATCAGGGGATTAAGAAGCACCAGAAAGGGATGATACCCTGAAACCCAAATATTAGTGAGAGTGGGAATGGGAGTGGGGAAAGAATGGTTAGTCAAAGTTAAATGAGACTGAGCACTGTTAACAATAACTATAGAAAAATGACCTAGGGGGACAAGATGGCAGGGAACTAGGAGGAGGCGCCATTTCAACCTGGTCCCTA
Organism: Mellivora capensis; assembly: GCA_004024625.1. Classification (NCBI taxonomy): domain Eukaryota; kingdom Metazoa; phylum Chordata; class Mammalia; order Carnivora; family Mustelidae; genus Mellivora; species Mellivora capensis. Next base: position 2,016 of record PISX010011204.1, read on the forward strand.
AAGTGAGCTGATTACCTACTAAGGAACTCCGATAACCCATGAAATCAGCCCGAGATCAGAATTCTACACGTCTGGATCTCTACGGGGGCAGAAAATGCCAGTGGGCAGGTAAAGTGAAGTGGGAATGCAGGATTGGTATCGGAAGATAAACAAAAGGGGGAGGGAGCCACCAGAAGTGACCCATTGGAAACTAATACCCCCAATACAGAAGCCTCCTGCATCTGGGGACCAGCATTAACTTGGAGTCTGGTTGAAAGCACTCAAAAAGAGCAAAGGATCACAGGGGGGAATGGTGGGAATTGGACTGGATAGGGACAGGGGCTTAAGTCCCCACTGAGGACAGACACCCCAGGTGCTGAGCCAGAGAGAGTGTAGCAGAGAAACCAGGTCTTGGTCCCTGAGCTGCGAGGAGACCACCTAAGGGCGCTTGGCGTCCGGGAGGGGCCGAGACCCTCGCACAGCAGAAACAGCCTTTTTGCTGTCCCCACATGTGCGCCACACCATGCTAGCAGAGCCTAAGATGGACTCCACCCCAGCACTCTCGGAACTAGAATGTTTGAGCGCTCCCAGCCCAGGCCAGCGGGAAAATCTCAGGGTGCAATCGCTGCTTGGAAACTCGCTGGTGGTCTGGAGCTGTCCAGACAGCCGCCACTGTTGTGGTTTTGAGTACAAGCAGGACACAGAGGTGTCCCCAGAGACCGCGGCTGGGAACCTGCTCTGCAGCACCCAGAGGGGAATGGACTGGGGCTTCTCTCTGGGAGGGAAGTCTGGGTGCAGTTTGCTTTCCTCTAAACCTCCAAGAATCATAGGGAGCTGCCAAGGGGAGAGAAAAAAATGAACAAACATAAAAACCTCCAGAGAATAAAAGCGTGAAGGCCCGGTTTCCTAAGAGCCCACTTCCTTGAGGGGGGCAGGAGGACTTAACTCAGGAAGCACTGACTGAAAACCCAAGAGGCAGGCCCCAAACCCAGAAAGCCAACCGGGGAAAAACAAAAAACAAAAACACAAAACCAAAACCGAGAAGAGAAATATCACTTCTACTTCATAGATACAATGTTTAGTTCTTAATTTGTTCCCACTATTCTGGTTAATTTTTAATTTTTTTAAATCTTTTTAATTTTTTATATATGTTTTTAGCCTATTTACCATCAGAGTGAGATGTCCAGTACATCAAATTCCATAATAACCTTTTAATCTGAACTTTTTGATACATATACCCATGTTTTTCTTTTGCTTTTCTATTCTTTTAAATTTTTTTAAAATGTTACTTTAGTTTAGCTCATTCTTTTCTTTATTTTTATTTGCTAATATTCATATAGAGCTAAACTTCAAGGTAATCCCTTTTCCCCCAATCAATGCTACCCCTATAGGTAAACCAATTTTTAATCCCCTGTTATCTTAGGAAAGTTGTGTCCTTTAAAAAAGATATTAAGATACATCCAGGAAGAATCAAAATAAAGTTCCTCGCCCACACTGAGAATTTACAACCACTCTCCCATCTTTTTCACCTGCCAGTGTTTCTGTATAATTGTGTTTGTCCTGGTAGTATATAAATCTTATACTTGGGTTTCTTTTTAATGAGGTTCTTTTTTTGTTTGTCTGTTTCTTTGTTTTGCTTCTACATATATATGTGTATATAAATATATATATATAAAATTTTCTTCTCTTGTCATATACTTTTATCAGTCTTTTTGTTTGTTATTGTTTGTATATTTCACAAACCTTACCTTGAGGCCAATTGGCGCTGAGCCTTCTCTTTTATCCTTCTTTCTTTTTCCTATCTCTCTCTCTCTCTCCCTCTCTCTCTTTTTCTTCTTTCTCTCTTTCCTTTTTTCTTTCACTTGGGAGGGGACTCTTGAATGCTCAGAAGCGTTCCAGGGTGCACCTTCACTGCACCAAAGTCGATACATCCAGCTACAACCATTCAGCTATCTCTCGCCAAAATGACTAGGAGGAGGAATGCCCAGCAGAAGAAAAATTCAGAGGATAGGCCCTCTGCAACAGAGCTAATGGGTACTGACATAGACATTATGTGAAAAAGGGAATTCGGGCTAACAATTATCCAGGCAATAGCTAGGTTGGAGAAAGCCATGGATGACCAAACAGGATTGATTAGGGCAGAACTGAAAGCCACCAGGGATGATGTTCAAAGGCCCTTAATGAGTTCAAATCTAATCTAAATTCTCTAAAAGCTAGGGTAGCTGAGACAGAAGATAGAATTAATGATCTGGAGGACAAACAGATAGAGAGAAATGATCAGGAGAAAGCCTGGAACAAACAGCTTAGAAGCCATGAAAACAGAATCAGGGAAATAAATGATGCCATGAAACGATCCAATGTCAGAATTATTGGAATCCCTGAACGGGGAGGTGAGAGAAAGAAGTCTAGAAGATATTGTGGAACACGTTCTTCATGAAAATTTTCCGAATATCGCAAATGGAAGCATCGTTCATGTATGAGAGGCAGAATGCCCCCACCCACGATTTTAGATTCTCAAAACATCTCAAGACACCTGATAGTAAGAATGGGGAATAATAATTCTAGAGAAACTCTCTTGAAGGCAGCTAGGACAAAGAATCTCCTTACATACAGAGGAAAACCCATGAGAATAACATCAGACCTGTCCACAGAAACCTGGCAAGCCAGAAAGGGCTGGCAAGATATATTCAGGACATTAAATGAGAAAAACTATGCAGCCAAGAATACTTTATCCAGCAAGACTGACATTCAAATTGGATGGAGAGATAAAGAGTTTCCCAGACCTACAAGGCTTAAAAGAGTAGGCAACCACCAAGCAGACAGTGCAAGAAATATTAAGGGGTTTCTATAAAAGAGGAAAAATCCTAAGAATATTATTGAACAGAAATATAGAGACAATCCACAGAAAGAAAGACTTCAAAGGTAATACGATGTCAATAAAAAACATATCTATCAATAATCACTCTCAATGGGAATGGCCTAAATGCTCCCACAAAATGACACAGGCTCACATATTGGATAAAACGGCAGGACCCATCCATATGTTGTCTACAGTACACCTATTTTGAACCTAAGGATACACCCAGATTGAACGTGAAGGGATGGAAAAACATCTTTCATGCCAATAGGCCTCAAAAAAAGGCCAGGGTAGTGATTCTCATTTCAGATAAATTAGATTTTAAACTAAAGACTGTAGTCAGAGATACAGAAGGACACTACAACATACTTAAAGGGACTACCCACCACGATGATCTAACATTTGTAAATATTATTGCCCCCAATATGGGAGCAGCCAATTGCATAAGAAAACTATTGATCAAGATAAAGAGTCATATTGATATGAATTCATTGATAGTAGGAGATCTTAACATGCCTCTCTCAGTAATAGACAGATCATCCAGGTAGAAAATCAATAAAGAAACAAAAGCATTGAATGACACATTGAACCAGATGGACCTCATAGATATATACAGAACATTCTACCCTAACACAACAGAATACTCATTCTGCTCAATGCACATGGAACCTTTTCTAGAATAGACCACATACTGAGCCACAAATCAGGACTCAACCTATACCAAAAGACAGATTATTCCCTGCATATTCTCAGATCACAATGCTTTGAAACTGGAGCACAACCACAAGGAAAAGTTTGGAAGGAACTCAAACACCTGGAAGCTAAAGACCACCTTGCTTAAGAATGCTTGGATCAGAGACACCGGGGTGGCTCAGTTGGTTAAGTGGCGGCCTTCAGCTCAGGTCATGATCCTGGCATCCTGGGATCGAGTCCCACATCGGGCTCCTTGCTCAGCAGGGAGCCTGCTTCTCCCTCTGCCTCTGCATGCCACTCTGTCTGCCTGTGCTCTCTCTCTGACAAATAAATAAATAAAATCTTAAAAAAAAGAATGCTTGGATCAACCAGGAGATCAAAAAGAATTTAAACAGTTCATAGAAACCAATGAGGATGAAGACACTTTGGTCCAAAACCTATGGGACACAACAACGTTGGTCCTAAGGGGGAAATACATAGCTATAAAATCCTCCCTCCAAAAAATTGAAAAGTCCAGAATACACCAGCTGTCTCTACAACTTAAAGAACTGGAGAATCAACAACAAATTAAACCAACTCCACATACAAGAAGGGAAATAAACAAGATTGGAGCAGAGATTAATGTGGTAGAAACTAGAGATACAGTAGAATGTATCAATGAAACTAGAAGCTGATTTTTTGAAAGAATCAATAAGATTGATTAACCATTGGCCACACTAATCCAAAAGAAAAGAGAGAAAGCTCAAATTAATAAAATTATGAATGAAAAGGGAGAGATCACAACTAACAACAAAGAAGTAGAAACAATTATCAGAAGCTATTATCAACAGTTATATGCCAATAAGTTAAGCAACCTAGATGAAATGGATGCCTTCCTGGAAAAATATAAACTCCCAAAATTGAACCAGGAAGAAATTGACAACCTCAATGGACCAATATCTAGTAACGGAATTAAAGCAGTGATCTAAAACCTCCCAAAAAACAAGAGCCCAGGACCTGACAGAATCCCTGGGGAATTCTACCAAACTTTTAATGAAGAAATAACAGCTATTCTCCTGAAGCTGTTTCAAAAATTTGAAGCAGAATGAAAACTTCCAGACCCTTTTTATGAAGCCAGCATTACGCTGATCCCCAAACCAGGCAAAGACCTCACCAAAAAGGAGAATTTCTGACCAATATCACTGATGAATGTGGAAGCTAAGATTCTCAACAAAATCTTAGCAAACAGGATCCAAAACACATTAAAAAGATCATCCACTATGACCAGGTGGGATTCATCCCTGGATTACAAGGATGGTTCAACATTTGCAAATCAATCAATGTAATAGAACAAATCAATAAGAGAAGAGAGAAGAACCACACGATCCTCTCAATTGATGCAGAAAAAACATCTGACAAAATCCAGCATCCGTTCCTGATTAAAATGCTTCAAAATATAGGGATAGAGGGAACATTCTTGAACTTCATAAAATCTATCTATGAAAGTCCCTCAGCAAACATCATCCTCAATGGAAGAAGCTCACAGCCTTCCCGTTGAGATCAGGAACACGACAAGGATGCCCACTCTCACCACTCTTGTTCAACATAGTATTAGAAGTCCTAGCAACAGCAATCAGACAACAAAGAGAAATTAAAGGTACCCAAATTGGCAAGGAAGAAGTCAAACTCTCTCTCTTCGCAGATGACATGATACTTTATATCGAAAACACAAAAGACTCCGCCCTCAAGCTACTAGAACTCATACAGCAATTCAGTAATGTAGCAGGATACAAAGTCAATGTATAGAAATCAGTGGCATTCTTATACACCAACAATGAAAATACAGAAAAGGAAATTTGAGAATTGATTCCATTTACTATAGCACCAAGAACCATAAGATACCTGGGAATAAACCAAACCAAAGGGGTAAAGGATCTGTACTCGAGGAATTACAGAACACTCATGAAAGATATCAAAGAAGACACAAAAAGATGGAAGACCATTGAGTGCTCTTGGATCAGAAGAATAAACATTGTTAATATGTCTATACTACCTAGAGCAATCTATACTTTTAATGCCATTCCAATCAAAATTCCACCAGGATTTTTCAAAGAGCTGGAGCAAATAAATAATCCTTAAATTTGTGTGGAATGAGAAGAGACCCCGAATTGCTAAGGAAATGTTCAAAAATAAAAATGAAACTGGTGTCATCTTGATACATTATTTCAAGCTTTACTACAAAGCTGTGATCACAAAGTTAGCATGGTACTGGCATCAAAACAGACACATAGACCAGTGGAACAGAGTAGAGAACAAAGATATGGAGCCTCAACTCTATGGTCAAATAGTCTTCAACAAAGCAGGGATAAATATCTAGTGGAAAAAAGACAGTCTCTTCAATAAATGGTGCTGGGAAAATTAGACAGCTATATGTAGAAGAATGAATCTTGATCATTTTCTTTCAGCGTACACAAAGATAAACTCGAAATCGATAAAAGACCTCAATGTGACGCAGGAATCCATCAGAATCCTAGACGAGAACAAAGGCAGTATCCTCTTTGATATCAGCCACAGCAACTTCTTTCAAGATATGTTTCCAAAGGCAAAAGAAACAAAAGCGAAAATGAACTTTTGGGACTTCATCAAGATCAAAAGCTTCTGCACAGCAAAGGAAACAGTCAACAAAACAAAGAGGCAACCCACGGAATGGGAGAAGATATTTGCAAATGACAGTACAGACAAAAGTTTGATGGCCAGGATCTATAAAGAACTTCTCAAATCAACACACACAAAACAGATAATCACGTCAAAAAATGTGCAGAAGATATGAACAGACACTTCTCCTATGAAGACATACAAATGGCTATCAGACACATGAAAAAAGGTTCATCATCACTAGCCATAAGGGAGATTCAAATTAAAACCACATTGAGATACCATCTTACATCAGTTAGAATGGCCAAAATTCGCAAGACGCAAAACAATGTGTGTTGTAGAAGATGTGGAGAAAGGGGAACCCTCTAACAGTGTTGGTGGGAATGCAAGTTGGTCAGCCACTCTGGAGAACAGTGTGGAGATTCCTCAAGAAATTAAAAATAGAGCTTCCCTATTACCCTTCAAATGCACTACTTGGTATTTACCCCAAAGATACAGATGCAGTGAAAAGAAGGGCCATCTGTATCCCAATGCTTATAGCAACAATGGCCACGGTTGCCAAGCTGTGGAAATAACCAAAATGCCCTTCAATGGACGAATGTATAAGGAAGAAGTGGTCCATATATGCTATGGAGTATTATGCCTCCATCTGAAAGGATGAATACCCAACTTTTGTAGCAACATGGACAGGACTGGAAGAGATTATGCTAAGTGAAATACGTAAAGCAGAGAGAGTCAATTATCATATGGTTTCACTTATTTGTGGAGCATAACATATAACATGGAGGACATGGGGAGGTGGAGAGGAGAATGTAGTTGAGGGAAATTGGAGGGGCAGATGAACCATGAGAGACTATGGTCTCTGAAAAACAACCTGAGAATTTTGAAGGGGCAGTGGGTGGGAGGTTGGGGATCCAGGTGGTGGCTATTATATAGGGCATGCATTGCATGGAGCACTGGGTGTGGTGGAAAAACTATGAATTCTGTTATGCTGAAAAGAAATAAATAATAAGTAAAAAACAGAACTGACATTATGTAGAAAAAATTTACAGAGAATCTATAGAAACAGGGACCTTACAGGGACGTTACTCTCAACATAAATAGCCTAAGTACCCTAATTAAATGGCACAGGGTTTCAGATTGGAAAAAAAAAGACAGGACTCATCCATATGTTGTCTACCAGACTCATTTTGAACTTAAGTACACCTCCAGACTTAAAAGAGGGGATTGAGAGCAATTTATCATGGTACTGGACCTCAAAAGAAAGTTGGGGTAACAATTGTCATATCAGATAAATTAGATTTTAATACAAATTATGTGGTAAGAGATGTAGAGGGACACCCTATCATTCTTAAGGGTTCCATCCAGCATGAAAATCTAACAATTATAAATATCTATTCTTCAAACATGGGAGCATCAACTACATAAACCAACTGTTAATGAAAATAAAGAATCATATTGAGAGTAATACCTTAATAGAAGAAGATCTCAATGTTCTTCTCTCAGAAATGGACATATCACCTAAGCAGAAAATCAACAAATAAAGCAAGTGCTTTGAATGACACATTGGACCAAATGGACTTTGTAGATATATAGAGAACATTCCACCCGGCCAAAAAACAAACAAACACAACCACACCAAAAAAAACAAAACAAAACAAAACAAAAAAACCACTCACACACACACACAAAACCAGAATACTCATTATGCTTGCTTACACTCAGAACTTTTCAAGAATAGACCACATACTGGGTCACATACTGGGTCACAAATTGGGTCTCAGCCAATAACAAAATTTTGAGATTATCTCCTGCATGTTATCAGACCACAATTCTTGAAACTCTAACTCAATCACAAGAAAAAAATTGGAAGTAATTCAAACAGTTGTAATTTAAAGAGCATCTTGCTAATGAAAAATTGGGTCAACCAGGAAATGAAAGAAGAACTTAAACAATTCATGGAAACTGATGAGAATGAAAACACATAGATCCAAAACCTATTGGATACTGCAAAGCTGTAAGAGGGAAATACATAGCCATCCAAGCCTCTCTCAAAAGAAGAGAAAAAACTCTCAAATGCACAATCTAAGCTTACACCTAAAGGATCTAAGGAAGAACAACCCATAAAACCTAAACCAAGCAGGAGAAGAGAAATAGTAAATATTAGAGCAGAGACCAATAAAATAGAAACTGGAAAAACAGTAGAATATGTCAACAAAACTGGAGGTTGGTTCTTTGAATGAATTAATAAGATGTATAAACCACTGGCCAGCCTTCTCCAAAAGGAAAGAGAAATGACCCAGATTAATTAAAAAATGAATGAAAGGGGAGAAATCATGACTAACACTAAAGAAATAGAAATTATTAGAAATTATTACTAGCAACTATAAGCCAATAAATTAAACAACCTGGATGAAATGGATGCCTTCCTGGAAACTTATAAACTACCAAGACTGAAGAAATAGACAATCTGAATATACCATTAACCAGTATTGAAATTTAATCACTAATCCAAAACCTCCCAAAAAACCAAGGGTCAAGGACAAGATGGCTTCCCAGGGGGATTCTACCAAGAATTTAAAGAAGAAATAATACCTATTCTGATGAAGCTGTTTCAGAAAATAGGAAAGAAGGAAACTTCCAAACTCATTCTAGGAGTCCAGCATTACCGTGATCCCCAAACCAGGCAAAAATCCCAATAAAAGGAGAATTGCACACCAATATCCCTGATGAAACTCTATGCCAAAATACTCAAAAGATTTTAGCCAATAGGATCCAATAGTACACTAAAAGGATTATCCATCATGACCAGGTGGGATTTATTCCTGGGTTACAAGGGTGGTTCAACATTTGTAAATCAATTAACATGATACAACACATTGATAGTGGAAAATCCAAGAAACTTATGGTCCTCTAAATTGATGTAGAAATAGCATTTAACAAAATACAGCATCTTTTCCTGATTAAAACTCTTTAGAGTGTAGAGATAGAGGGAACATTCCTCAATATCATAAAAGCCATCTATGAAAATTGCAGAGTGAATATCATTCTCAATGGGGAAAAGTTGAGAGCTTTCCCTTAAGGTCAGGAACATGACAGAGATGACCATTCTTACCATAATTGTACAAAATAGTACTAGAAGTCCTAGCCTCAGCAATCAGACAACAGAAAGAAATTTTAAAAAGCATTCAAATTGTCAAAGAATAAGTCAAATTCTCTCTTCAGAGATGACATGATACTTTGTGTGGAAAACCCAAAAGTCTCCATAAACAATTGTTAGAACTCATACAATAATTCAGCAATGTGGTAGGATACAAAATCAATCCACAGAAATCAATTGCACTTCCATACACTAACAATGTGACTGAAGAAAGAGAAATTAAGGTATTGATATAATTTACAATTGTACTAACAACAATAAGATACCTGGGAATAAATATAATCAAAGAGGTAAGTGATCTGAACCCTAGGAACTAGAGAGCACTTATCAAAGAAATCGAGGAAGACTGAAAGAGAAGGAAAATTGTTCCATAATCATGGATTGAAGGAATATACATTGTGAAAATATCTATTATTCCCAGAGCATCTACACTTTCAATGCATTCCCTATCAATATCCCATCAACCTTTTTTAAGGAGTTGGAAAAAACAGTCCTAAAATTTGTGTGGAATGAGAAAGGATCCTGAATAGACAGGGGAATGTTGAAAAAGAAAACCAAAGGTGGTAGCATCACAATGCCCGACTTCAAGTTCTATTACAAAGCTGTAATCACAAAGGTAGCATGTTTTTGGAACAAAAGACACATAGATCAATGGAACAGGACTGAGACTCCAGAAATGGACCATAACTCTCTCATTAGCTAGTCTTTGACAAATCGGGAAAAAATTCTCAATGTAAAAAAGACAGTCTCGTCAAAAAAAGTGACGGTGAATTTCGTAAGCTACATACGGAAAAGTGAAACTGGGCCATTCTTTTATACCATACTCTGAATGAATGAAAGACCTCAATGTAAGACACAAATCCATCAAAATCCTATAGGAGAACATAGTAGCATCTTCGATATTGGTCATAACAACTTCTTTCAAGACATGTCTCCAAAGGCAAGGGAAACAAAAGCAAAAATGAACTTTTGAAATTTCATTAAGATAAAAGGCCTTTTCACAGCAAATGAAACAGTTAACAACATTAAAAGGCAATTCAAGGAATGGGAGAAGATACTTGCAAATGACATTACAAATAAAGGGCTGATATCCAAGATTTATAAAGAACTTCCCAAACTCAACACCCCAAAAACCAATAATCCAGTCAAGAAATGGGCACAAGGCATAAACAGAGATTTCTCCGAAGGAGACATACAAATGGCTAACAAAGACCTGATAAAATGTTCAGCACCACTTGCTGTCAGGAAAATTCAAATAAAAACTACAATGAGATACCACCTTACACCAGTTAGAATGGCAAAGATTAATAAGGCAAGAAACAACAAATTTTGGTGAGAATGTGGAGAAAGGGGAACCTTCTTACACTACTGGTGGCAATCTAAGCTGGTAGAGACACTCTGGAAAATGGTATGGATGTTCCTCTAGATATTAAAAATAGAGCTATCCTATGACCCAGCAATTCACTACTAGGTATCTATCCTAAAGATACAAATGTAGTGAAAAGAAGGGGCACAAGCACCTCAAAGTTCATAGCATCAATGTCCCCAATAGCCCAACTTTGGAAGGAGATGAAATGCCCTTCAACAGATGAATGGATAAAGAAAAAGTCATACAAATATACAATGGAATATTACTCAGCCATCAGAAATGAGGAGTACCCACAATTTGCATCAACATGGATGTAACTGCAAGGGATTATGGTGAGTGAAATAAGCCAAGCAGAGAAAAAACAATTATATAGTTTCACTCATATGTGGAACATGAGGAATAGTACAGAGGATCACAGACGAAGTGAAGGAAAACTGAATGGGAAGAAATCAGAGAGGGAGACAAACCATGAGAAACTATTGACACTGGGAAACAAACTGAGGTTTGCAGAGGGTAGGGGTTCGGGGGGATGGGGTTGCCAGGTTTTACATATTGGGTAGAGCATGTGTTGTGATGAACACTGGATGTCATCAGAAACTAATGAATCCAACTTGCATTCCCACCAACAGTGTAGGAGGGTTCCCCTTTCTCCACATCCTCTCCAACACACGTTGTTTCCTGTCTTGCTGATTTTGGCCATTCTAGCTGGTGTGAGGTGGTATCTCAATGTGGTTTTAATTTGAATCTCCCTGATGGCTAGTGATGATGAACATTTTTTCA